>PVIU01011369.1:47389-65180 GCA_004026605.1 Ondatra zibethicus | reverse complement strand
ATTGAAATTAAGAGAACAAGACAAGAACATGGAGAGGTCAACTATGAATGAACAGTTAATGCATAATAAAGGTATTATTTCAAGTGATTAATAATAAAGTTAAGGTTTTCTATAGATAGAGTGTGACATATGGAAATATTCTTGCTATATTATTAGGAAGGAAAGGAAATTAGGAAACCATACACGATTTCTGTATTTGCAAAACTGTGTGTGTGTGTGCATGTGTATGCACACGTATGTGTGTTATAGACATAAATCAACCTGTGCCCCCATAGGTGTAACTGGTTTTTGTATCATATATATTTTCTGTTTTATTCTCCAAGTATATTTTAATGTTTTTCAACATTTTGCTTTTGAAATTGGGTAAAATGTGTGTTGCTTTGTATTTTTCTATTTGTATTTACTCATGAAAAATTAGGGTTCATCATTGCATTTTTCAAGCAACCATTTTGTTCTTTCTTCCTCCCTTTTCCTCATGTCCTGTTGTTTGTATTATCCTTTCCCCTCCTATATATTGTTTTGCCATTAAAGAAGATATTAGAATAGAAAGGTGTGAAGTAGATATGACTTAGTTGTTTACCCTTCACTTACTTGTTACACTATTACTAAAAGACATATTGCTCTAGGGCCTGGCTTGATTACCCTATCACATAATATTTGTACTGAGTGATTGAGAAATTATCAGAACCGCTCAATGTATAGCTTCTTTACAGAGGGCTTGCAGCTTTATAAGATTTAAGCAGGAATTCCAAATAGAGAAAAGCTATATTGAGACCAGCAAGGAAGACAAATGCATTATTTAGTTGCTTTCAAAAGTATATTCTTTGAAACTTTCAACTTGATGTTTGTTTTATTACATTTTTCCAATATGGTATATTTTGGTCAGACCTTGTACAACATGACAAAGTATCATGGTATAATTTGTCTAATTTGTAGATTTACTATATAGTAAATGACCCATACAGTTTTCTAAGTAATCTCTTTTTCACTGTAGGAGGACATGCAGTATAGTCAAGGAGTGTTTTAAAATGAATGTCCAATATGGCTGAAAGTGTGAAGTGTGTATCACATAAAACTGCAACAAGACTTTTTGTGTGTTTAACTTCAGATCCGAGTTTAGTCAAGTACACTCTACTGTGGATGAAAGTGTGTGCAACCAAATGCACAGGTGGAACCATAGCCCCACCCTGACATGGAGAAGAAGAGCTATTGGGAAGCTGCCACACTCTTTCCCTCTACATGAAGACACATATAGAGTGGAGATGGCTCTTCCCCAGGCATTGAACCAGCTTATAACGTAATAGCAACCCCCCATTATCCTGACCTTTGAACAACAAATTCATTTGGCAATAAACTTTCTCCTCCATGTCTACTATTTTGTTATAGCAACCCAGAGTTAGACACACTCTCTGTTTAAATACTATCATTCTTGATTATTTCAGAAAGCACCTTTTCCCATTTTGTGTATTCTTTCATGGTACAATTCCACATCCCATGTATCCTGCTCTTAAAGCTAATTGTTCCAGTATAATCGAGGTGTACATTTCTGTGTGTATGCTTGCTTATAAAATGTATATTATTGCTTACATGCAGTTTTAATTATTTTCAGAATTCATTCCATGCTTCACGTCTCATATTTCTTTTTTTTCTTTTTGCCCTTAGTATTGTGTACATGTGTTTGTGTTTTGTGTGAATGATTTAAATTTTGCTTTAAAAAGACATACTCATTTATTTTGATTACTTCTACATTTCATCTTAGCCAAGGACAAGTAGTTAATGACTACATGTGCTTATAAAGGCTTCATAGTCTCCCATTGTTAAAACCCACAGCATCTTACTAGTCATCAATGACATGTCTGAATCCATCAAATATTCAATGAGAAGATACTTCTGAATGTTTCTTTTGTGAAAAATATACAGACTTCTTATTTTGTACAAGATACAAAAGCAAGGTTGTTGGGATTTTGAAAGTTGGTGAAAATTGTATCTCTTCTCTCAGAGGTGGATTCTTCATACAGACTTGCTTCTAAGGAACAAAGATGAGAAATGAATAAAACTCTGTTCACAGAGTAACTCAGGAATCTTAGAGGTGGGACTCTGGCCAACTATGGACAGACAAACTCATGGAGTTTATCATCTTGGTCTAACACAGGCTGGACTCTTAAGGGATTTCCTGAGGGCAGGGCAGTGTGAATGTAAAAGAAACCACAGAGGATGAATGTACACCATGCTGCTAAGAAACACCCTTCTGAGATTCCCTGTATTTTCATAAGTAATCTAGCTCTTTAATGCTAGCATGAAAGAACAAATTAACATTAGACCTAAGATATGTAAATATTTTGTATATGTTTGGTACCCTATGGAAGGCTAGCTGTTTGGTGCTGATGTCATCAGCTGTGTTTCAACATTGCTTGCATAAAGTCTTGAATTCAAAAGCTCCCTACTTCTTTCTTGCTGTGGAAACATGAATAAATGACTAACTTATTAAACATTAATGTTCTACTTTGTTCTAAGAAAACTTCAAGTCATCTAAGAGTAATGAAAATTTTATTAGTAGGGGCAATTAGATGATTGATTATCCTTGGATTGATGAAACTGATTTATCCAGAGACACCTTGAAGTTATGAGTGTCCCCAGCACAGTATTGTACGCGTGTAACCTGCAATGGACAGGTAGAGAAATATAAGGCCCCACTACCTTGTCTTAAAGTGAGCTAATTCAGACACCTCTGAGGTATAAATTGAGAATCCCCTTTTCCCAAATCTATGTCTTGAAGTAGGTGTTTCATTTTTACTGTTCTGCTCACCTTTCAAAGCCCCACAGCAACAAAGAATCATGAGAGTCAGAAAGGCATTTAATCCACAGTAACACTAACAGACTCCTGGAGAGGCAGAATCCTGAGGGATACACCAGAGAATTTGATGGTTTGGGAAACAGACTATAATGAAGGCATTGATACAATAAGGATGGAAATCTGCCGAACCAGCATTATGGAAAACAAAAGTCATAGTGTGTGGCGAATCAAAAGAATAAACCTCAGAGTAGGATACTTTGTGTCTGTGTCCTGGCTTCCCTGTCACCGGATGGATGTTGGGGATCTTATTTGCCCTTTTGTTACACACTTCCTCATTTCTAAAGTGGTGCTGATAGTTCCTACTCTATAGAGTTGTTGAAAACATAATATTGTATTAATATAGAATAGTTCTTAGAGTTCAGTCAGGTCCACAGTAACTAACACTCAGCTCTGAAGTTTGTTTTTTTTTTTTGAAATTTTGAATTATTATTTTACATGTATGGGTGTTTTGGCTTCAGGGATGTATGTGCACCACATGAGTGCAGTGCCAAAGGAAGCCAGAAGAGGGTGATGAATTTCATGGAACTGGAGTTACAAGTGATGGGAATTGAACCAGAGTCCTCCGGAAGAACAGGCTGTGCTCTTAACTGTAGCATGAATAATAGAAACCCAGAAACAGGTATTGGGGTTCAATCTGAGGATCACAAAAGCAAAGCGGTCTACCACTAGAGAGTTCTTACATCTACCACGGCACAGACAGACAAAGGGAGTACAGACTGTAATGCTTTCCACCAGACTTCAGACTGCAATGAGCTCCTGTCTCCTCCTGCTTTATATACTTCTCTCTGCCCAGCCATATTGTTCCTGTTTCCACCTCCCTAGTGCTGGGATTGGGCTTAAAGGCATGTGACTCCCCAGTGCTGGGAACACCTTTGTGTGAGTTCTATTTCTCTTTTTAGACAGATTCAATCTTGTGTAGCCCAGGATGCTTTTGAGTCCTGGAATTAAAGGTGTGTGGCACCACTCCCTGGCCTCTAGGGGCTTAGTTCTGCACTATCATCTTCAGGCAAGTTTTATTTGTTAAAGCACAAATAAAACATCACCAAGCCATCTCTCCAGCCCTCCTGTGAAGGTTCTTGTAAAATAGCATATAGATAAGAATGCATTGACCTCTGTAAAAATGTAAAAACCTGGTCATATCTGTGTTCTATATCTGATGTGCAGTAACAGAGGATGCATTTTGTAGGTTTTCCTCTTGGTTAACCTACAGAGCTTTCTTTCAATGATGAGTTTAGGGGGGCTAAGGATAGTAAAATTTAGATTGATAGCATCTATTGAAAAATACATCTCTTGTATTGGAAAGAATGCCATCGTTATGAGACTTGTAATATAATTCAAAACCATTGAAATAGTTGAGTAAATGGAAATTGTGCACAAAAGATGAAGAATAAAATTAACATGATTCAAAGCATCTGCAAAAATACCGAATCAGAGCTAGGAAATGATAAATTTTAAAAATAAATGGTCAATATCACCAATAGCATGGACGGGTCAAGTAGCATGAAGATTTAAAGGTGCATTAGAGTCAACAGTTCAGTAGTTATCAGTAAACTTGATGTCAGTGAGAACAATGTAGAAATGACAGTATCACTTTAACAGGAAGCAGAGAGTTGATTAACTAGACAGATTAGTGGAAGGAGAGGTGTTAGCTGGCCTTCTCATCACCTTATAAATATCCCAGAGCAACAGCCGATGAGGAAGAAAGAGCCATTTCAGCTTGGGTCCAAGGATGGCTGGATCCATTTAAGCCTGGCATGAGGCAGCGCTGAACAGTGGTGGGAGCCTGAGGCAGGGGCTGCTCACCTTATGGGGGCCAAGAAGCAGGGAGAAGTCATAGGAAGGGGCAAAATAAAGAGCACATTCTTCAAAGACATCCCCACACAGACCCACTTTCTTCACTGAGTCTTCCCTTCCCACTCTTCTCTTCTTTCCTAGTGTTCCGTTCATATCATAGAATATCATTGCCCACTGGATAAAAACCTCGAATGGCCAAAGCCTCTAAGAACTGTCTCTGGAAAAACTCTTTACAGGAACATCTAGATATCGCTTTACTAATCTCTCAGGTGGCGTTTTAACTCAATCACATTAGCAATCAAGGTGAACTCCAATAGGCACAAAGAATAAAGAATCAAAATGGAAGATACTTTATTCTGAGCTGCAGAAGAACATGGGAGATGTTACCTTGACATTGATTCAGTTACATTGAAACAAACAAATGAAAAATTAACATTTAACAAGAAGTAAAATGTTATGACATAGAACTTAAAAACTGTATGAAGTCTAGATGAAGACTATAAAAACATCAAGAAAGGCCTAGGCTAAGAGCTGAGCCAGGTCAATGTAAAACTCCAATGTGTGATGGAATTGTTGAGAAGACTTTTACACTTACACTTATTAGTAGAAATCCTAGGTTGAAGCCAGAGGCAGGGGAGTTCATTGTAATCTAAGAAAATCAAGTCCTCTGACAGCCTTGGTCTAATTGGGGATGGTTCTTTTAAAAGATAAGATGGATCAATATGAGCATCAAAATCTGATATTTAGGCAAATTCAGAAAACTTAATTTTGAAAACATATTTGAGACTTTTGGAAGCCAATTCTAATATTTGAAGGTTTGCATTTGTTTGATGTGTCCTATTTTCCCACCCATTGGGATCAAGAAAGTATTTTAAGCATATTGATAATATGCATTTATTGAATAAATGAATGCACCTGTGATCATAATGTGTTGAACTCCAGTCTACTCTGACATTTCTAATTATCTTGCTGTAGAAAATTTTCTTTTTATTGATATATGTGTGTGTGTGTTGCCTGCACGTATGTGTATGCTCTACATGTGTGCCTTATGTGCTAGGCGCCTGAAAGGAGGCATCAGACCCTTGAAACTCAAGTTATAGATGGTTATGAGCTGCTGCGTGGACACTGGGAACTGGACCCCAGTCCTCTGCAATAGCAATAAGTTCTCTTAGACAACTACTGAGCAGCCTCTCCAGCCACATTATCTTATCCTTTTGAGACAAACGAAGACCTATTGTCTGGAAGCAAGAAGAGAAAATTACTCGCTTTAAGTTGTTTCATGGTACCTTCCAGTTAAAGTATTTGTCCATCCACTCCTAGCTACAGTGAATAAAATAAAGAAGTCCTTCCTCTAGGTGCTTAATTCCAGAAAAGTTCTCGTTCATGAGAAAACTCTGAAGTCCTTTCTAAATATTAAAGGTTGAAATGCTATATATATGTGTGTGTGTGTGTGAATATATGTATGTTCATATATATTCACACATGATTTTGTGAATGTATATATTATTTGGACCATATGTGCACAGAAAATCAGATTGTATTAATCATTAGACTCATCATTATGACCAAGATTTGATGTGAAGACTCTGGAAAATAGAAGAAAGATGCTGCTACTATGCAATTTATTTCCTAGCCAGCAAAATCTATTTGCTTTCTGCTAATCTGTATTTAAACTTGGGACCCACCGTAGATTTTCGAGACACAATCTCACTACATTGCTCAGGCTGGCCTCAAACTCGTGGTCATCCCAACTCAGCCACCCAATGCTGTGACTGCAGGCGTGTGCCATCTGCTCAGTCTGTTCTCATGTCCTTGAAGAGTACGTGGGAAGGGCAAATGGTGAGTCTTTAAGAACAACAGGGATCCAGTTCCTAAGTTCTGTCTCAGGGAAGGAAAGAGGAGGACAGGACTAAACACTAGCCTGGACCAGGCTGATTGTCATCCATGGCAGCGAGATCAGCTAGAGTCCAAAACTGACTTCCAGACTCTAGGACTCTTGGGAGGAGTTCGTGAAGGTTTGGATGTAAATGGAGAAATAGTAGCTCACCCTTTTCGCTTGTTTTCATGACAAACATACAGAAGAAATCACACTAGCCCGAGGAGTTCTTCTAGCTTTTATCAGTGGAAATCATGGGCTTCCTACCACGTTTCTACATAGGAACAACATTCAGGCTCACCTCTGTTTTAAGATTATGGTGGTTATTATACCTGCCACTGTGTCTCATTTAATATGCTAATGAGATACATTTAGGTCTACTTAACCATTTTTCGTAATTTGGTGACTATTTCAATATAGTTACCTTTACATATGCTTTACATTTCGACTCATTATCCTGCAAAAGACCACATGACATGGAAAGTTATGGCCTGTGGAGTAGAGAGATGACTGGGAACATCTGGAATAAATATGTTCTAAACACTGGCCAGCTATATAATATTAGCTACTTACTTTTTTATCAACCTAAGGGGAGGCCCCATGCCCAGCAGTAGATGGCCAATACAAAACTAATTCAATGGTATCTTCGGAGGTTCTTTGTCTTATGTTTTTTGTCAGAGCATTTAAAAATTATTATTATTATTATTATTACTACTACTACCATCATCTTAAAGGTCTTTTGTGTCTATATTATAGCTTCTGGTTTTGTGGTTTTCTGTGATTGCTGTGTGAGTGAATGCATGCGTCTCTCTGTCTACACGTCTTTCCTGTACTTTTTCTGTTTGTTTGTTTTACTCTATTCTATGTTGTTTGTTTTGTTATCTCACTTTATTTTATTTTCATTCTTTAGATGCCTGTTTGTTTTCCAACAAGAGATAGGAAAGGTGTGGATTCCGATGGGAGTGGAGGTGGGGATGACCCTGAAGTAACTGTGGAAAGGGAAACCATAGTCAGAATATATTGTAAAAATAATATCACACATGTATTTTAACCAGGCATGGTGACACATGCCTTTGCTCCCAGCAGTTGGAAGCAAAGACAGGCAGATCTCTGAGTTTGAGGCCAGTGTTCTACAGAGTGAATTCCAGGATAGCCAGGGCTGCACAGAGAAAACTTGTCATAGAAAGCAAAGAAAGAAAGAAAGAAACAAACAAAAATCAGTTCCCCAAACAAACAAACAAAACCCTCTTTTCAATAAAAGAAAAAAATAAAAATCAAGCTAAACTAGGGGGTGGGTGGTGACAGAGGCATAGGAGGGATTTTTTTTTTCTCCCTCTGACAGTTGCAGCAGGGAAGTTTGTTTCCCTTAGGGTTGGGATCTTAGAGTGAGAGCTGGCCAGTTTAATGATACCTCATTTAAAACTGATCTGGTGAGGTAGACGGTTTCCTTGATGGAGTGTCATGGGAAGAAGGATGCAGGCTTGCTCTTGTCACCCAGCTTCTTCTTTGAGCACCCAAAAATGGAGAAACAAGCGGGACAGTGCTGAAGCAGAGATTCTACTAACCACGACAGGCAAAGAAAAAGCTTGCTTGAGCGTTACTTGTGAAGGAGCAAAACCATGCTGCTAAGTTACCAGGTGAGGTGTTATGGCGGGCACATATTCAAAGGCAGTGCATTATGAAAAGGCCATGGGACCCCCAAACAATTTTACAATAACATTTCTGAGGTGGGAGGAAGAAAACAGAAAATAGGGGCATATAACCCAAATCATCTCTGAGCCAAATTAATGTGTCAGGTGCGCTTGATTCATTTCGAAGCTCACAGCATATCAGACGGGATGACAGAGCCATATTGGCATGCTTTAATAAGGTTTCCTGGTTTGAAAAATGAAGGGAGTAGAACAGATGGATTCTAAGGTCACTTGTAGCCCTAACCTTTCTATGTTTAGGGCTTGTAAATTCTCTAGGCAGCAGATACGAGGCTCTATGACTTCCATCCTCCAACTGTACCCTGAGCCCCTGCCTGACGCCCAGGGTGAGGATCACACTTCCTATTGGTGCTGAGTGAGAGAAGGGGAAGCACTTATGTGCTGACCCACTGTGTCCCTGGACGGCTTCCACCCCTGCTGCCTGCCATCATCCCTCACCTCCTTAAGGCACATGTAGGGAAATGGAGACCAGAGCTGGTCAGATGGCTCAGTCTGTAAAACGCTTGCCAGGCAAGCAGGACAAGACACTGAGCTTCAGAACACACATAAAATAATTCAGTTGTGGTAGCTCATGATTGTAGTAGAAACAGGCGAATTCATGGGGTTCACCGACCAGTAATTCTCACCTAATGGTCAGACTCCAAGTCAAGGTGAAATCCTGTCTCAAACAAAACAAAATAACAGCTACAAAAACAAAGGACAAAATAAAGTATATGGCTCTCCAGGAACAACTCCTAAGGTTGGCCTCTGGAGCCCATATGCAGACACACAAACTTGCATTCACATGAAATATATCATATGCCACACACATACACACACACACACACACACACACACACACTCACATGGGCGATGAAGATGCAAAGTCAAAAAGCACAGCACTTGGAGGACAGATTTCAAGCCTGACTGTGGAACGCTTTCCCTTTGTCTCACACTGGAGATGATGTGAGAAGCAGTCACCGCCGAGTTGCATAGGAAGGAGTTGGCATGCTGTGTTCCTGCAGCCAGACACCAGCAACTCCAGGCAGAACTAGCTGAAAGCAGCCACTGCAGAACCATCTCCATAACCACGTAACTCTGTGTGGACTGTCTCTGGCGTAAGGTGAATTCCTGATGACCGTTCTGCACGCAGGAAGATCCATGTTGTCTGGGGGTAGGAAATAACCTTGCCCAATAGATTATGGAGACCCTGTGAATGAGACGCCTCACACTAAGAATAATCAGTTTCCCTGAAAAACAGCTAGCATAAAGTAGATCTCTATTTCTATGACAGCATGAATAAAATAGACTATTTTGCATTTATATAGTGCTTTTCCTCACACAAGAGCCCAGGGGCTTCACTAATACAGTCTTGCAATGAAGCACAGCCACCTTTGGGAGTCCACCAGGCAGACGACTGCAGCAGACAACTGCAGCAGATGTGGGGGAAGTCAGCATGGGGCTGAGGACACCAGGCTTTCACACAGCATCCTACACTATGCTGACAATGGGCGCTTAGCACCGCCAAGTAGACGCATCCTCATCAATTTTTTTAACGGACCACTAAAAAGCAGAAAAGTAGGGACAAGTGTTCTACTTTGTAGACTGCCGATTAAAGCAATTGTGTATCAAATTCCATTTTCAGTCAAAGTAAAATGGCACAATGCCATCACTGAGGCTGTAGTTCCTACTGGGTATTAGTTCTATACTTTGGCTTAAATCTCCCTCTCTTTAGACATGTTTGTGTGTTTATGTGATTAAGACTATATGATATGTTGCACATAAATACATTGCTTATTGGTGTCTGCTATTTCTGTTCATTAGAGAGGTGCTATGATTAAAAAAAACATATGATTTAGTGGCATGTGGCATATTTCCTTTTGTAAATCACAACCCTATGCCATCCAACCAGTCCCTTTATAATGTTTTTCTTCTCTCCTCATTCAATAAAATAATATTGTGCTTTCTCTTGGCTTTAACCCTTGTGTGTCTTTACTTCAGGTCATTTTCCTGAGATTTCAATGCTGCATGAAGTGGAGTGGGTGTTTTGAATGTTGCTAACACTCTTTATCAAACAGATACATTAATTTCCTGGAACTTGTATAAATCTATCATTACCTGTCCTAAACCATTGATGCTATATAGTGTAATTTAGAGCATTATTTTAAAATTTAATTTAAAAAGTATAAATGTTTTAAAATGGGGTACTTTTGAATGTCTGTTAACAACTTCTTTTCTCTTTAGCAATTTGTCCATTGTGTGGATAGCGTGCTGGTGCGTGTTTATTCGGCATAGCCTTTGCACATACAATGGGAATCCAGGTGTTTGATCTTTCATTACAATATAACTATTTTTAGTCACTGTCTCTTAAATCATTCCAACTTGGCTGTCCCAGCTTTAGTCCACAAACCATGTGACCAGGGACCACTGCTTCATCCTCCCCATTTCAATTTTCATCTACAAGGCAGGATAATCAGACATAGATTTTCTACAAAGTAAATTTAACAGTCCACAGCTTGGGTTCACATGGACAGACATTTTTCAAAGGGCACTTATTTTATGTGCATGTGTGCATGCCTGATTTTCTTTATGTGCACCACATGTACACAGGTGCCTGCAGAGAACAGAAGGGGCTGTCAGACCCCCTGGAACTAGAGTGACAAGCACTTGTGGGCTGCCTGACGTAGGTGCCGGAAACCCAACATGACTAGAGGTGGTGAGTGCATGAAGGAAGGACAGCCACACATGCACTTTCTCTTACAACTGATAACAAGAAGTGAGATTGTTGCCGACTGCCTTATGTCTTTAAAAAGTAATTTTACATGACTGTTGAGTTCTGTGACCAACCGATGGTGGACTATAGTAAGCAGGAATGTGGATCTGCTCTATTGTGCCGCAGTGAGGCTGTTGATGCTGCTGTGGATGATAGATGCCCCTCACTTACCTGGGTTGACATAATGGACCATACATATGTATTAAAGTGGGCAGATATCAACAGTGAATATGCAAAGATTGATATCAGTGGATCATGTTAACCTGGGGTAGCATAACAATTGACTTTCCATCATTATTATTCCTGTATTTCATGCTATTTAATAGCACAATCAATAACCTCAATGACCATGTTCATTAGGTGCACAAGTAATATCATACTAGTTAGGGAAATGAATATTAAAATTCAGTGTAACTGAGGCAAACAGGTTTTCTGGACTAGGAAAGTAAATCTGAGAAACCATCTTAAGTAGCCCTGTGTATACTTACAAAAGCAAAAATATGTAGCATCCAATAAAAAGAAAGATCAAACAACTTTAATAATAAAGTTAACTAATAAGTTATCTGAAAGATATTTGAACAAAATCCTATAGACAGTAATTACTAGTGTCTATATGTCATGTTGAGTGTTTGATGTGGATTTTCTTAATCATTATTTACAGCAACCCTAGCAAAAGGTATTATTATCCACATTTTCAAATGATAACACTGAGGCTGGAAAGAAAGGCAAAATTGCATAAAACTGCACAAACATCAGCAAAGAATTAGGCTAGAATGATTTTGTTCCCATTTGGCCATACTTCTAGTGAATGAACCCATCTGAAAATTTTGAGGAAATTCAATTATGTATGAGCCAAACACATATGCACATTTTGGTTAATAATGTCATTAATAAAATGTGTCTGCACACCTATTACTAAATTGCCAAATGCCTCTTCAATTGCTTTTTTCCTATACTGTCCCTTTGATGTTTCTATGTTTGCTTTTTCAGAATTTTGATTTTCCTGGGGTAAAAAATTGAGTCAAGAGGCTGGTGACATGACTCAGCCGTTAAGAGCATGTTCAGCTCTCCCTGAGGATCCGAGTTCTGCTCCAGCATGCACTTAGCATGCTGTAATAAGGAGGAGAGGGCTGCATTCCCGGCGCCTGGTTAGCTTATGCCCGAAATAATTACACAGAAACTGTATTCATTGAAATACTGCCTGACCTCTTAGCTCTAGCCTCTTATTGGCTAACTCTCACATATTCGTTTAACACATTTCTAATAATCTGTGTGTCACCACAAGTCGTGGCTTACCAGGAAAGATTAAGTGTGTCTGACCTGGGAGCTTCATGGCGGGCGGCTCTCCCTGACTCTGTCCCCTTCCCAGCATTCTGTTCTCTTTTCCCCATCTATCTAAGTCCTGCCCTATCAAAAGGCCAAGGCAGTTTCTTTATTAACCAATGAAAGCAACTGAAATACAGAAGGACCCTCCTACACCATTTTCCCTTTTTCTGTTTAAACAAAAAAGAAAGGCTTTCATTTTAACATAGTAAAGTTACATATAACAAAACAGTTATCAAGCAAGAATTACAGTTACAATATTTATATCTATTTTATCTTTTATCATAACAATGGAAAACTATCACTATAACTATCCATTCTTCAACTCCATCAAAGACTCCAGAATGATATAATATTACCTAAGTAAACAAGAAATAAGCAACTTCCAAACTCTAGAAATGATAGAGACATCTTGTTGCCTAGACAGTTACCCAAAGTTCTTTTGTACCACTGAGGCATCCATCTTCAGCCTACAGGCCCATAGTATCCAGCAGACATTTCCATGAAGCAGGAAAATTCAAAGACAATTCACTTTCTTTTGTGTCCTGCAGAATGTCTCACAGACTCTTTCATGAATCAGGAACCCCAAAGGATCATTTCACCTTTACGCAAATTCAGTACTCCTCTCTCTGTAGGTTTTTTGTGTCCAGTTTATGCAACAGTCCAGGCAAGAGCAGTTTCTTGCCTAAATGGCTAACAAACTCCATAAGGAGCCTCTTCGATGCCCATCCTACTCTTGAAGTAGATTGGTGCTACCAAGAGCAGACGTGTCTCATTATCATGAAAAGCCCTAAGTTATTAAAACATTTAAATGCCATGTTCTGTAGTCTTTGAAAGATATGAAGAATGCCTATCTAACTGAAATATATCTATATATCTAGAAAATCTAACTAACATGACTACAAGCTTGATTATTATTGATGATTATCCATTAACAACCTATATTTCCTAATTATACATTACATTTTTAAATGAACTACATAATCACAATACCTTAATCAAAAGTAGAAATATATATACATATAACAAAATTGACCTTAAATTTATACCACTAAAGCAAAATCCATACCAATGTAAATTATCCATATCTATATCATCTCCCACTTTAAATGTAAAAGAACATTTATAAACAATATTTGGGAATATGGGCGTAGTTACTTCTCTCCAAACTTCTTCCTGCTGTATGGGGGTGCTGTTAATTAGGTCTTTCATGGTGCATCCTGTGTGCCAGGTTCATCTAGTTTGGCAGTTGAGTGAAGTAAGTTTCTGAAGGTGTTCACAGTGACCTTTCAGGAGGGCGTGATCTATCAAACCATATTTGTGTAGAAGGAATCCACAGGGTCTCATCCTCTGTGAAAACAAAAGAAGAACCTCCTTTCCAAAGCACCATATCCTTAGACCCAAATTTGGAAGTCATGATACCTTTAGAACATATATGTTGGTTTAATTTGGCAGACCACACAATGAAATGTCTCTCTGTACCTGTTATTGCTTGTAACTTCGGCTCCAGGGGATTCAGTGCTTCAAGCCTGCATGAGAAAACTGCACCCAGTTGCACAGATGCACACCTACATGCAGATAATTAAAAATAAAAATAACATAAAACTGAATTAATAATCTATATTATTTCACATGATGACACAAGTTATTACTTTATCAACCTGTCTATCTATTTATCTACCATATATTTGTTTATCTATCTATCTGTCTGTCTGTCTAGTCTGTCATCTATCCATCATCTACCTAGTGACTATAAGTCAATCTATATATCTACCTACCTACTACCTATATTATTATCTGTTAACATCTTATGAAGGTGGAGTTTGAACCAGGACTTCAGGCAGGTTGGTCAAGCTCTGTTACCAACTCATTGCTTATCCATACCTTATTTTACAGACTAATTTTCTGTTGTGTAATGGTCACTAAGGAGTGAGTCAAAAGGGATCAAGAAGAAAATGGCCATAGAGAATTAAGTGCTGGACAGAGACTTGTTATTAATGGTGAGGCTATTGTTCATGTTTTATTGAAAAAAGGTGATGTGTACAAGCAACAGTTAAAGAATTAAAAAATTGTTTCTAAAGGCTGAAAACAAAGAATCTGGTATGATAGAATTAAAGAGAAAAGGGGGTATGAAGCCTCAGATGTGTCCAGAAAAAAAGATAGGTGATAAGAAGAAGATAATATCTAATAAGATTCTAAAGTAATTTAGAATCAAATGCAGGCTATAGTATAAGCAACTAGGTTATCAGTACCAGTTTTGGGCAGTTGGAGCACATTGCCAATGTGTTGGACAAGCATCTGTCATAAAACGTGGCAATACAGCTGCCTCAGGGCCACAGTGGTTCAGACTGTGGCACATTATAGAATCACATTACCATAATTCTTCAATAAATCGTTTGCCCAGATTTATCTTTACAGACTCAGACTTCAAGGTCATTCTGTTATAAGGCTGGCACACAAAGACTCAGGTTCAAGTACAACTCCAATGCCGAACCAGCTCCTGTGAACTCATGTTTCATTCTGAGCCTCATGGACAAAGTTCACAGGCTTAATTGCCACTACTCTGGGATAGTCACCAACGCTGTGACATGTATCCAATCAGATAGCCCACTTGGAATCTTGGAAGGACTTTTGCTGAGTCCAGCTTTGCTTTGGTCCTGGAAATTTGACTAAAGGTGGTGAGGAATAAAGAACGGACTGACACACAGATACACATATATAAAAGCTGAGATCACATGACCCATTTCACACTCCGATAAGGGAGGCAGGCCCCTACTACTGTCAGAGTTCAAAACCTCAGTGTGTTTGTTCTGTATAGAACATAGTGGGTGAGCTAGCTAGTCTCAGTAGGAGATCTCTGTAGATGAACAGTCTCCGTAATCACTTGGTAGGAGAAAGCCACCATTGCTAATATTTGCATATAATGCTGACATTTGCACTCAGACCAGAGAAAGATGTTGGCATCCCTCTGGGTCTTATCCATACAAGGAAGGCTTTACCACTCTCATGGATCTGAGGCATTTAGTTTTTTACCTTGATATACCCAGGTCACATGCTACATACTCACTTGGGACTTCATCTACTCTTACAAATTCACCAGGGCTTCCTCAGATTCCTACAGAGTACTCCTATGGATGCTCATTTAAAAAGACTTAATGATGTCTACTTCTCAAAACTCACAGACACCCAAGGAGAACTATGAGGACTACAAATAATCAGGGAAATTTGGCCATAAAAAGACAAAATAAAACAAAGGCAGCCAATCTCCAATAAAAGGAGATACAAAAAAACTCTTCAATAATTCAGAATAATCCTATTGTAGAATTTCAATGGCATTAAAGAGGAAACAAGTAAGCAACAAGGTAACTGCAAGAAGACAATATACAAACACAATAAAAAGCTCAACAAGTGAACACAATTAGAGTTTCAAAGAAGTAGAAACTATGAGAGAAATACAACCAGAAACCATGGAGCTTAGGAGCACACCCGTAAGTTGAAAACTTTTGTGGAGAATGTTATAGATCAAATATAAATTGCTCCCCATGGGCTTATACTTTGAGCACTAGGTGGTACTATTTTGAAATGCTGTAGGAACTTTAAGACATTAAGATGGGTGAAGGAAGGATGTCACTGGAGTTCAGTCTTCTGGGGAACATTAGCCTTGACCACTGCCTGTCTTGACATGTTCTCATTGTCATGATATTCTACCTAAGTCAGGAAACTTAAAGTGTCGAGTTCTTGGTGTACTCAAAATTAAGTTGGTAATGCCTAAAAGTAGACTATGATCACACCAAGAAATTTTATATTCACCCAATGGTAACTGAACACACACACCAAACAAGCCACCAACTGGCCAAACAAAGAAACAAAAGCAAGCAACCAAAACATAACACTTAAAAACAAAACCACAACAATAACAGTAGTAGTGGAAAAGAAAAATAGAGAAAGTATAAAATAGTTTGCAAAGCAAAGACAGGGTTATAGTTATAGTAAAACCCGGACCTTTGAATAATACTTAAATTGAAAATTGATTAATTTCTCCAATTAATAGAAACAAAACAACTGAATAGGTTTTTCAAAGAAAGATCCAACCATGACCTGACTGTGAGAGGATCTTGTAGATAAGGATAAACATTTAATTACAGATTTAATTACAGAAATAGGGTTACAGTTAAGAACAAATAATGTTTTTTAAATAGAAGGTTGTATTCTATACAAACAGTAACAAAAATAGTAGACTTGACAGAGGAAGTGGTTTGTTGAAAAGGTGTAATGACGATGAACATATAGACTCCCAACTCCCTAGTGATGCAGCCACAAGCAGCATTATTTGTAATAGCCAGAACCTGGAAGCAACCGAGGTGCCCCTCAATGGAAGAATGGATCAATAAAGTGTGGAATATATACACATTAGAGTACTACTCAGCGGTAAAAAACAATGACATCTTGAATTTGCATGCAAATGGATGGAAATAGAAAACGCTATCCTGAGTGAGGTAACCCAAACCCCAAAAGATGATTATGGTATGTATTCACTCATTAATGGACCCTAGCCATAAAACAAAGAACACTAAGCTTATAGCTCACAAGCCCAGAGAAGCCAAATAGCAAGGCGAACCCAAAGAAAATCATATATAGATCCTCTTGGAAATTGGAAGCAAACAAGATTGCCAGGCAAAAGGTGAGAATACGGGGGTGGGGATAAAGGTGGGGATAAGGGGGTGGAGGGAGGGGAGAGGAGGAAGGAGAAGGGAGAAAGGAAGGACTGGGGAGAGCTTGGGGGAGTGGGAGGGTGGAAATGGAGGAAAGATGGATATTGGAAAAGGGAATAAGATATCTACATTATTGGAGTCATTTTAGGACTGGCAAGATACTTGGCTCTAGAGGAGATCCCAGGTGTCCACAGGGATGTCCCCAGCTAGGTCCTTGGGCAGCAGAGGAGAGGGTGCCAGAACTAGCATTGTCCCATAGTCATGCTGATGAATATCTTGATCACAGCCATAGAAATTTCGTCCTATGGATGGAGATAGAGACAGAGACCCACATTCACATCAGAGCAATGGATTGAGCTCCCAAGGTCCAGTCGAAGAGCAGAAGGTGGGAGAAGATGAGCAAGGAAGTTAGGACCCTGAGGGGCTGGACCACCCACTGAGACAGTGTGCCTGATCTAATGGGAGCTCACCAAATCCAGCTGGACCAGGACTGAATGAGCATATGATCAAACTGGACTCTCTAAATGTGGCTGCCAATGAGGGCAGAATGAGAAGCTATCAACAATGACACTAAGACCTATCTCCTCTGCATGTATTATCTTTTTGGGAACCTAGTTGATTTGGATGCACACCTTCCTAGGACGGGATAGAGGGGGGAGGGCCTTTGACTTCCCACAGGGCAGGGCACCATGCCCTCTTTTAAGGAAGCAGCGGGAGGGGGGAGCGGGAGGGAACTGGGAGAAGGGGAGGAAATGTAAATTCTTTTTTTTT
>PVIU01011369.1:0-47289 GCA_004026605.1 Ondatra zibethicus | reverse complement strand
GAAGAAACTGCAGGCTTTCCTGTTTAAGGAGTAAACTAAGACAACTGTGAGAATGGAGAGAGATTTGTGTGTCTAACAGCACTTGAAAAACCTGCAAGATGGGAGGAGCCAACATCACCCAGGCGCTAAGGACTGCAGAGTCAATGCCAGCAACTAATAAGGCTGAAGATAGAGATGGGCAAGGTAGAGAGGGGCTCCAACCATCTGCAACTGGGTACAGAGCATGTGAAGAGAGAATGGTCATCCCTTGGGTTGGGTCAGTGGAAAATGTACCTGGCATAAGGGCCTTCCATTGGCTTGGCCTATTATACTCTAGAGAACTAACCAATCTCTTACCCCAGTTTTTGTTCAGTTTCTCACATTGTGCTATTAAAAGCCTCTGGACAAGAAATTTCAATGGCTTCATCTCTCATCGCAATTCTTTCCATTCCTAGAATTTTCCCCTAATTTTTCCCTTTTTACTAATTTCTCACTTCCCTCAATTCTCCTTCACAAAGCCTACTTCTGGTTTTCTTACACCCACAAATGCCCATATCTTTTATCTTCATTAGCACAAGACAACAAACTTGGATGCTATTCTCCTACACCGTTATTTGGGGATTGTTAGTGTTCAGTATTCTAGGTAACTGGATCAAGTTCAATTGGGTTGACAAAAGTCACACTCAAAAATCCCACATTACTACCATCTAAATACACAAAGAAAGTATTTATACAAGTGAATTTCAAAAGAGATAACAATCAGATAATATTGTATGAATTCAATACATCACTCTAAAATGGATAAATACAACAGAAAAATAAGTACCTATAAAGCTAAAACACACCATAAGAACAAATGGGCCAAGTTTCAGTGCATTCTATTAATTAGCAATAGAATACATACTGATGACCAAGCCCACCCTTTCGACTGCAAGGTCCTGGGCCAGGAAGGGGCCCTGATCCAGTTCCGACAGATACATCCGGACTGGTAAGTGGGTACCAGCCCAGCCGCCCAGTTGTCCCAGGAGCAGTCTACAGGTGGCCTCCAATCCCTGAAGCTTTCTGGCCACTTATGGGGCCTCCCCCCCTTCTACTGGCTTTTCTGTTTATCCCACCCCAGCTTGTCCATGGGCACCCCTTTCCATCTGCGGGGTCCTAGCTTCCCCAAACTCAGCCTGAAATCCAACAAACGTAACACAAAATCCAACAAACAAATCCAACAAACGTAAATCCAACAAAAAACAAATCCAACAAACATAACACAAAACATTCAGGAAATCTGGGACACAATGAAAAGTCAAAACCTAAGAATAATAGGGGTAGAAGAAGGAGAAGAATTCCACCTCAAAGGCCCAGAAAATATATTCAACAAAATTATTGAAGAAAACTTTCCCAACCTAAAAAAGGATATTCCTATGAAGGTTCAGAAGTATACAGAACACCAAATAGGCTGGATCAAAAAAAATCCCCTTGGCATATAATAATCAAAACATAAAACATACAGAATAAAGAAAGAATATTAAGAGCTGCAAAGGAAAAATGTCAAGTAACATATAAGGGTAAACCTATCAGAATTACACCTGACTTCTCCATGGAAACCATGCAAGCCAGAAGGTCTTGGATAGATGTGTTGCAGAAACTAAGAGACCATGGATGCAAGCCCAGACTACTATACCCAGCAAAGCTTTCTTTCACCAATGATGGAGAAAACAAGATATTCCAGGATAAAAACAAATTTAAGCAATATATAGCCACAAACCCAGCCTTACAGAAAGTAGTAGAAGGTAAACCACAACTAAAGGAAGCAAACAACACCCATAACACCCTCCACCAGCACAACTCAAAGAAGGGAGAAACACAGACCCTACCACCAAAAAGAAAATAACTGGAGTTAACAACTACTGGTCATTAATATCACTTAATATCAATGGACCCAACTCACCTATAAAAAGGCACAGGTTAAGAGGATGGATACAAAAACGGGATCCAACATTCTGCTGTTTACAAGAAACACACCTCAACAACAATGACAGACATTATCTCAGAGTAAAGGGTTGGGAAAAGGTTTTTCAATCAAACGGCCCTAAGAAACAAGCAGGTGTGGCTATACTAATATCTAACAAAATCAACTTCAAACTAAAATCAATCAGAAGAGATAGAGATAGACACTTCATACATATAACAAGGAAAATTCATCAAGATGAAGTCTCAATCCTGAATATCTTTGCCCCTAATATAAAAGCACCCACATATGTAAAAGAAACATTACTAGAACTCAAAGCACACATCAAACCCCACACACTAGTAGTAGGAGATTTCAACACTCCTCTCCCACCAATGAACAGGTCAACAAGACAGAAACTTAACAAAGAATTACGAGAACTAACAGATGTAATGAATCAAATGGACTTAATTGACATCTATAGAACACTCCACCCAAACAGGAAAAAATATACCTTCTTCTCAGCATCTCATGCAACCTTCTCGAAAATTGATCACATACTCGGTAACAAAGCAAACATCCACAGATACAAAAAAGTTGGAGTAACCACCTGTGTCTTATCGGATCACCAGGGAGTAAAGTTAGAATGTAACAACAATTCCACCCACAAAAAACATACAAACTCATGGAAACTGAACAGTCAACTACTGAACCACTCCTGGGTCAGGAAGAAATGAAGAAAGAAATTAAAGTCTTCCTTGAATTCAATGAAAATAAAGAAATAACATACACTAACCTATGAGATGCTATGAAAGCAGTGCTAAGAGGAAAGTTCATAACATTTAGTGCCCACATAAAGAAAACAGAAAAGCACACATTAGTGACTTAACAGCACACCTGAAAGCTCTAGGAAAAAAAAAAAGAAGCAGACTAACCCAGGAGGAGTAGAAGAGTGGAAATAATCAAACTGAGGGCTGAAATCAAAAAAATAGAGACACAGAAAACAATCCAAAGAATCAATGAAACAAAGAGCTGGTCCCTTGAGAAAATCAAAAAGATTGACAAACCCTTATCCAAACTAATCAAAAGGTGGAGAAAGAACACTCAAATTAACAACATCAGAAATGAAAAGGGGGACATAACAACAGACACTGAGGAAATTCAGAGAATTGTTAGGTCTTACTACAAAAGCCTGTAGTAAAATGCCACAAAATTGGAAAATGTAAAAAAATGGACAATTTTTTAGATAAATACCACATACTGAAATTAAATGAAGACCAGGTGAACAATTTAAATAGACCTATAAGTCGCGAGGGAAAAGAAGCTGTCATCAAAAACCTCGCAACCAAAAAAACCCAGGACCAGATGATTTTAATGCAGAATTCTACCAGAACTTCCAAGAACAGCTAATACCTGTTCTCCTTAATGTGTTTCACATAATAGAAACAGAAGGGACATTGCCAAACTCTTTTTATGAAGCTACAATTACCCTGAAACCAAAACCATACAAAGACACAACCAAGAAAGAGAATTACAGACCAATCTCACTTATGAACATCGGCGCAAAAATTCTCAATAAAATACTGGCAAACCGAATCCAAGAACACATCAAAAAAACATCATCCATTATTATCAAGTAGGCTTGATCCAGAGATGCAGGGCTGGTTCAACATATGAAAATCTATCAATGTAATCCATCATATAAATAAACTGAAAGAAAAAAACCATATGATTATTTCATTAGATGCTGAAAAAGCATTTGACAAAATTCAACACCCCTTTATGATAAAGGTCTTGGAGAGATTAGGGATATAAGGATCATATCTAAATATAATAAAAGCAATATATAGCAAGCTGACAGCTACCATCAAATTAAACGGAGAGAAACTCAAAGTGATTTCACTAAAATCAGGAACAAGACAAGGCTGTCCACTCTCTCCATATCTCTTTAGTATAGTGCTTGAAGTTCTAGCAATAGCTATAAGACAAAATGAGATCATGGGGATTCGAATTGGAAAGGAAGAAGTCAAACTGTCGTTATTTGCAGATGATATGATAGTGTACATAAACTATACCCAAAAACTCTACCAAAGAACTTCTACAGCTGATAAATACCTTCAGTGAAGTGGCAGGATACAAGATCAACTCAAAAAAATCAGTAGCTGTCCTATACACAAAGGATAAAGAAACAGAGAGGGAAATCAGAGAAACATCACCTTTCACAATAGCCACAAATAGCATAAAATATCTTGGGGGTAACACTAACCAAGGAAGTAAAAGATCTATTTGACAAGAACCTTAAGACCTTGAAGAAAGAAATTGAAGAGGATACCAGAAAATGGAAGGATCTCCCATGCTCCTGGATTGGTAGGATCAATATAGTAAAAATGGCAATTCTACCAAACACAATCTATAGATTCAATGCAATCTCCATCAAAATCCCAACAAAATTCTTTATAGACCTTGAGAGAACAATAACTAACTTTATATGGAAAAACAAAAAGCCCAGGATAGTAAAACAAGACTATACAATAAAGGAACTTCAGGAGGCATTACCATCCCTGACTTCAAACTCTATTACAGAGCTACAGTAATGAAAACAGCTTGGTACTGGCATAAAAACATAGACGTTTACCAATGGAATCGAATCAAAGACTTGGATAGTAATCCACAAACCTATGAATACCTCATATTTGACAAAGAGGCTAAAATTATACAATGGAAGAATGAACGAATTTTTAACAAATGATGCTGGCATAACTGGATGTCAACCTGTAGGAGAATGAAATTAGACCCTTATCTATCACCATGCACAAAACTCAAATCTAAATGGATTAAAGACCTCAATATCAATCTGACCACACTGAACCTGATAGAAGGGAAAGTGGGAAGTAGCCTGCAATACATGGGCACAGGAGACCACTTCCTATGTAAAACCCCTGTGGCTCAGACAATAAGAGCAACAATGAACAAATGGGACCTCCTGAAACTGAGAAGCTTCTGTAAATCAAAAGACACAGTAATTAAGACAAAAAGGCATCCTATTGAATGGGAGAAGATCTTCACTAACCCCACATCAGCCTGATCTCCAAAATATACAAAGAACTCAAGAAACTAGACATTGAAATTCTTAATACCCCAATTAAAAAATGGGGTAATGATCTGAACAGAGAATTCTCAACAGAAGAAGTTCGAATGGCCAAAAGATACTTAAGGTCATGTTCAACTTCCTTAGCCATCAGGGAAATACAAATCAAAACAACTTTGAGATACCATCTTACACCTGTTAGAATGGCTAAAGTCAAAAACACCAATGATTGCCCATGCTGGAGAGGATGTGGAATAAGGGAACTCTCATCCATTGCTGGTGGAAATGCAATCTTGTGCAGTCACTTTGGAATTCAGTGTGCCAGTTTCTCAGGAAATTGGGAATCAACCTACCTCAGGATCCAGCAATACCACTCTTGGGAATATACCCAATAGAAGCTCAGTCATACTACAAAAGCATTTGTGCAACTATGTTCATAGCATCATTATTTGTAATAGCCAGAACCTGGAAACAACCGAGGTGCCCCTCAATGGAAGAATGGATCAAGAAAGTGTGGAATATATACACATTAGAATACTACTCAGCGGTAAAAAACAATGACATCTTGAATTTTGCATGCAAATGGATGGTAATAGAAAACACTATTCTGAGTGAAGTAACCCAAACCCAAAAAGACAATTATGGTATGTTCTCACTCATTTGTGGACTCTAGCCATAAACAAAGGACACTAAACTTATAGCTCACAAGCTTAGAGAAGCCAAATAGGAAGGTGAAACCAAAGAAAAACATACATAGATCATCTTCGAAATTGGTAGCAAACAAGATCGCCAGGCAAAAGTTGGAAGCACGGGGGCAGGGATAGGGGTGGGGTATGAGGGGTGGAGGAAGGGGTGAGAGGGAAGGAGAAGGGGAAGGGGGAGTGGGAGGGTGGAGATGGACGAAAGACAGATATTGGAGAAGGGAATAAGATATCTGCATTAAGGGAGTCATTTTAGGACTGGCAAGAAACTTGGCTCTAGAGGGGATCCCAGGTGTCCATGGGGATGTCCCCAGCTAGGTACTTGGGCAGCAGAGGAGAGGGTGCCTGAACTAGCCTTGTCCCATAGTCACATTGATGAATATCTTGATCATCACCATAGACATTTTGTCCAATGGATGGAGATAGAGACAGAGACCCACATTCACATCAGAACAATGGACTGAGCTCCCAAGGTCCAGTCGAAGGGCAGAAGGTGGAAGAAGATGAGCAAGTAAGTTAGGAACGTGAGGGGCTGATCCACCCACTGAGACAGTGTGTTTGATCTAATGGGAGCTCACCAAATCCAGCTAGACTGGGACTGAATGAGCATATGATCAAACCGGACTCTCTGAATGTGGCTGCCAATGGAGGCTGACTGAGAAGCCATCAATAACGACAGTAGGATCTATCTCTTCTGCATGTATTATCGTTTTGGGAACCTAGTCTATTTGGATGCACACCTTCCTAGACCAGGATGGAGAGGGGAGGGCCTTGGACTTCCCATAGGGCAGGGTACCATGCCCTCTTTTAAGGAAGCAGGGGGAGGGAAAAGGGGTGTGGGGGAGCGGGAGGGGACTGGGAGAAGGGGAGGAAATGTAAATTTTTTTGAATGAAAAAAATAAAAGAATATGAAAAAAAGAAAATTTCAAATATATACACAAACATAGATTACAAAAAAAGAATACATACTTATATGTTCATAATGATCATTGTCCATTAAGGTCATATATTGGGGATTCAACAATAACCTAAGGCTTATTTTTTATACAGCAAAATAAGCAAACAAATGAAGAAGCAAAAAGTAGCTGAGAAGACAACCATTTTAAACCAAGCATATTAATTTTTAAGATATTAACATCACACAAGGCATTCAAAGAAAAATAGGCAAAAGACTTTGTTTTATTTGTGGTTACTATTGCTGTAATGAAACATCACGACCAAAAGCAAATTGTGGAGGAAAGGGTTTATTTCACTCATGGCTGCATATAACAGTTCACCATCAAAATTATGGGAACTCACACACAACAGGAGACTGAAGACAGGAACTGATGCAGAGACTATGGATAAGTGCTTCCTATTGGCTTGCTTCTCATGGTTTTCTCAGCCTGCTTTCTTATAGACCCCAGGACCACCAGCCCAGTGATGACCCCACCAACAATGTCCTGGTCTTTCCCCACCAACCACTAATTAAGAAAATATCCTACAGGCTTGCCTGCAGCCCTGATCTTCTAAGAGGCATT
Organism: Ondatra zibethicus; assembly: GCA_004026605.1. Taxonomy (NCBI): domain Eukaryota; kingdom Metazoa; phylum Chordata; class Mammalia; order Rodentia; family Cricetidae; genus Ondatra; species Ondatra zibethicus. Next base: position 40,059 of record PVIU01011369.1, on the reverse strand, counting down.
TTCTTAATTGAAGCTATCTCCTCTCAACTGACTTCAGCTTGTTTCAGGTTGACAGAAAACTATCATGCAGACACCCAAACAAATACTTCTTTGAAAAGACATAAAAACATTCAAGACATACGTGAAAAATGGTTGACATCACTAGTTACCAGAAAAACTCAAATCCAAACCACAATTCAGTAGAGCCCTCTATCTGTTAGAATAGCAATGATAAAAAAGACAATAGATATCAAGTATTGATGATGTAGACAAACTGAAATCCCAGTATATTCATAGTGTGGATATATATTTATAGTCATAATGGATAACAGTATTGAGATTTCTTAAGAACAATTAAAATGCATCTATTCTATAACAATCTACTCATGATATAATATCCAAGAGGATTGAAATAATTACCTGGAAATGATAGTGGACCAACTTACGTGACACTAGTGATGTATAAGGTCAGTGTATAAAGAGAGTTTGTTTCATTTTACCACATCCTCACCATAATCTGATGTTTGTTTTCTTAATGATAGTCATTTAGACTGAGTAAAATGAGTGGAATTTCAACATAATTTTAATTTGCGTTTCACTGATGGCTAAGAAGCTTGGAAAATATTGTCCATGCTTACTGGCAATTGGTACTTCATCTTTTTATAGCCATCCATTTATTTCATTAGCCCATTTTTGATTGATCTATTTAGATGTTTGGAATTTAGTAATTTGAGTCCTTTATGTAGTACAGATATTAATTCATTGTCAGGTAGTTAGATAGCAAAAGCGTTGTCCCATTTGATAGAATTACTGTTTATTCAATTAGTTGTTTCCTTTGTTGTTGTGAAGAAATTCACTTATCAATCATTAACAATTAAATTGTTTTTTATTTGTGGGCCACAGATTGCATTAGGTTTGTAAAACCATTTATGCACATATAGGTGACACAAAAGTGTGAAGAATTCTGAGTGAAGATGTCTAATAGGAAGAGAGATAGGAGAAATGGAAAAAAAAGAGGAGGTATGGGGTTGATTATGATCTGAATACATTAAATATTTGAAAGAAATGGTATGTGTGAAATCCATCAGTATATGCAATGAATTTGAGTCATAAAAATCAATGACAAAGATACCTATATTTCATGATCATTGTGGCACCATCCATAATAGTAAAGGTATGGGGTCATCCTAAATGCTCATTAAGGGATAAGTTGATCAAAAAAGTGAGTGTATATGTATAATCAATAATATGTCAAAATTGTGCAGGTTGAGAAATTAAGGACTGAATTACAGTTTGAAATTTACACTGAATAAAACTGCTTTTGTACTTGAAACTGGTTAAAAGAATGAATCTTAATGTTATCGTCACATATTTTGTTGAATACAGAAATGTTGGTGCCTAACTAGAGCTTTCACCCCTACTGACTAGTGTTCATGTTTGGGTACTCTACATGCCACCAAAGAAGGAAGGCAATCAACTACCCAGGTATAAACCCTGTGACCTGCGATGGAGACCATCCTGCATGATATGCTGGTGCAATCATGTCACAAAGGTGGGAATGACCAACTACTCTCTGACTGGATTCTATTCCATGATGGCCTTGGGGACAACCAAATACTATTTGGTTCTGCTAAAGGAACATAGCAATAAAATGACTCCTAATGACATCATGCTATACCAAGCAATCAGTTCCTCCCTCCTCTGTCATCAGAACAGCTTCCACTTACAGAAAGATGGGGAATAACACAGAGGCCCACATCTAGACAATGTAGAAAGAGTGAGAAACTTTGGTATGTCTTACTCAAACTCTTTCTTTCAAGGTTCAGGGAACTATGTGGAACATAAAGCAGAAAGATTGTAAGAGTCAGAAGGAATGAAAGGAAACAGTGTTTTCCAGACCCAACAGGGGTGACACACATCTGAATTCACAGGGACTCTGGTGGCATGAGCAAGGCCTTCACAGGTCCAAGCCATTCAGAAACCCAGTGCTGAGACTGGGAAGTAGACATGAGCTCCCACTCCTAACCCAAAAGGTATCTCTAACTGTCGTCTGATTGCAAAGGAAAAACTCATTTTCTACAATGGAGTATCAATGGAAACATTAATAACTCGTGAGGGTAGACCCATGCCAAGTAGTAGATGGCCAACACAAATGAATCCAATGGAATTTGTGTAGTTTTTTCTCACGTTGTTCTTTTGAGCATCATTTTCCTTTTACTTGAATATTACAGTTTCTGGTTTTGTGTTTTTATGGTTTTTTAAATTTATTCCTTGAGCTTTTTATTTTTTTATTTGTCTTTACTTCTCAGTTTGTGTTCTAAAGAAGGAATGGAAGAAATTGGGTAGAGTTGGGTGAGTAGGTAGTAGGAGAGGATCAGAGAGGAGATGGAGGAAGAGAAGCCATTGTCAGAATAAATTGTATGAAAAAATGTTTTCAATACAAAACACATATTAAAAACTCTATGATCATTATCTCATGTGCATCATTGAGGATGTACACTAGAGGAGGTTTTGTGTGTCCATCTGTCAGTGAGAGACTTTCTACCTTACTCAGGGCAGCACACCACAACAAAGCCGTTGGCCACAAGCACTCCAGTTGATCCTTAGATGACCTTCTGACCCAGTGAGTTTATTTCCCTCCAGTGAAATGATGCCTGGGGATTTAGTCGTGTTCACCAGTAGCTACACAAACATACACAGACAGTTAGGAAGCCTGCTGTGCTCAAACATAAAATCACTCTAACGGCAAACTTTTAATCAAGTAAGTGAGAAAAACTGAGCCCATATGAATGTTTTTTAAAAATTGAATCAAGAGCACATGGGGATAGAGAAGAGCACTCTTACTTTCAATATTATCTTTCTCAAATGGAACAATATTGCTTCTGAAGATTCAGGAATATTGAATGATGTAGCATATTCAGAATGTGAAAGGGACCTTTACCTTGTTATCCATGCCAAAACCTCAAGGTTTCTTGATTATATCCATCAATACATCATTTACTGAGCTTGCAGGAAGTGCCAGAAAGACTTAGAGAATAAAATTACTTACTGAGTACTTTGCTTTGGTGCAAATGAATGGTTACAATAACTGAAATCAGTAAATATAAACATAAACCTAAAGGCACTGGGAGGGGTCTGGAGAGATGGCTCAGTAGTTAAGAGCACTTGCTGATCTTCCAAAGAACTGAAGTTGGGTACCAATAACCCATAGAGGGCAGCTCATAGCCATTTAGACCTAACTCCTGCTCCAGGGGATCTAATGTCTTCCTCTGACTTTAGCAGTCAACATTGCACACACATGGCACACTCAAACACTTGCACAAATAAATAAAAATAAATGCAAAGATACAGGAAGAGAATACTTATTAACTTGAATTTCGCTTATAGGGATTTAATAGTAATGTGCATAGTTATTCTCAAGTGTGCTCTGAGAAGAGAGGTGATAGAGAGCTTTGATTTCATCCTTTTCTCAGTGTATGTAGATTCTACATAAAACCTTAAAGGTGGAGATTATACTAGTGAATTGAAAATTATTTAATTTCATCTGCAGATTCTGTTTAAAATAATCCTGGTCTTTTGCAATATCAATTTATTGATCTGAGCACTAGCTATCATTGTAAATGTGTCTTCATTATGGTGGATTAATTTAAGGAGAAAAAGACAAAGAGTGAGCACCAGTTGTTTAGATTTTAAGTCACTGAATGTTATCTTTCGATACAGCAATAAGTGCATGTGAATAAGCATGAGACTAGGGTCATGTACTTAGCTTTGTTTTACTCTCTTAGTTAATAACTCCAGGTGCACCCTACACTCAAACTCTAATCACAAATGCTTTCAAAGCTCTATCATCTTTATCATCTATCTATCGGTCTGTCTATCTTCTATCTATCCATCAATCTATATAATCTATCTATTCTATCATCTGTCTATCTATGTATCTATGTATGTATGTATGTATGTATCTATCTATCTATTATTTGTCTGTCTGTCTATCCACATATCTATCAATCTGTCTGTCCATCTGTCTGTCTATCTATTCACATATCTATCTATCTATCTATCTATCTATCTATCTATCTATCTATCTACCTGTCTATCTACCTATCTGTCTTCCATCTCTAATCTACTTAGTGTGTGTTCATGTGAGTACGCATATGCATGCTTTTGTGTGTTTGTAGTGTGCATGGAGGTTGGAGAATAAGTTGCAGGAGTGGAGAGCAACAGATAAATTTTGGGAGTCAATCCTCCCCCTCTAATATTTGGGTCCCTTGGGATTAATAACAAGTCATCTGACTTGGCAGCCAGTGCTTTTACCTCATAATCTCTCTCAACAGGCCTGGCTTTATAAACTTTATTACCAATCAAGTGCAAAACACAGAGATATGGTAGCTATAATTTCCACCCAAATTAAAAACAAAAGTATTTTTGGATAGCTGTTTTGAGATATAATGTAATAGTAGACTTCATACATTCGAATACACAAGTCAATAAGTTTGGCATATGTAGACAGTCATGAACCATTATCACGATTATAGAGTGAGCATATTTACAGCTCATACTTCTTTCACTGAGACACTTCATCTCATCTCCCACTAATCCACTCCCAGCCTGAGAGAATAACTGATTTGCTTCTTGTCATTATAGATTACTTTGCAGGTTGGAGTTTTAAAGTAAACAGAATCATGCTTTAGTCTCTGATATCATGACTACTACCCCTCATGACTATTTTAACTCATCTATGTTATGTGTGTCTCCGCCCTTTTCTGATGTTGGAGAGTCAGTCATTCCTTTGGATTGCTGAATTGTATTGTATTATTTGGGATCTTCATTTGTCCTTCTACTGTAATAAAATGTTCAAACAAAAACAACTTAAGAGAGAAAGGATTTGTTTTAGCTCCTTGTCCAGAAGTCCAGTCCTTCATGGTAGAGAAGTCAAGGCAAAGGAGCCTGAAGCAGCAGGTCTCACCACATTCAAAATCAGGAAGCAGAGGAATGAATGTGTGGGACATTCTCTATTTATGCAGTCCAAGAACCCAGTCAAGGAATGGTGCCACACAATCGATGTGTCTTTGTACCTCAATTAAAGCAATCAAGATAATCCTTCAGAAACCTAGGACTTTCTCAATTCTGTCAAATTGACAATTAACACTACCCATTACAACCAGAATACAACAATTTGCCTATTCATTCATTTATTGATAGACATTTGAGACTTTCCAGTTTCTGGCTACAAAAATAAAATTTTCCATCAACATTAGTCTAAAAATCTTAGTATAAGTATTATTTACCCAGGAATAAATAAAGAATCAATAATAGAACCATTAGGTCATATGCTGCAGATATCTATTTGCTTAATTTTAAATGAAAGCAGCAAAACCTGTCAACATTTTTATGAAGTCGTTGTTACAAAATATCACATTGCCAACAAAGGCACAAGAAAGTTCCAGTTTCCCTAGTAACCAGTGTCAACACTAATACTGTTGGTTTGATTAGTTTCAGCAGTTGAAATAAGCGTATACCATAAGTCTCCTTGTTGCTTTAGTCAGTGCATTGCAGTGACTAACGATGTGGTACACCTTTTATGTGTCTAGTTGCTAATAATGTGTATATCTTCCTTGGCAAAGTATGTTTTAAATCTTTTTGATGAACTTCATGAGATCCCATTTATTAACTATTGGTTCTAATATTGTCATTACTTGGAGCCTTGTTTAATGAGTTCAAGTATATTCCTACTTTATCTTCTATCAGATTCTTTTTGGGTCCTTGATTCATTTGGAGTTGAGTTTTGTGCACAGAAATAAAATCAGCTTCATTCTTCTGCATATAGTTTGATCAGCACCACTTGTTGAAACTGTTGTATTCTCCAATGTGTACTATATGACATTTTTGACAAAACTAAGGTGGCTATAGTAGTGTTGCCTTAAATGTGGATTCTCAATTCTTTTCCAGTGATCAATGTATATTTTTTCTTTTGCCAACAGCATACTGTTTTTTATTATTAATAGCTCTGTAATATAACTTGCAGTCTGGGATGGTGATACCTCTAGCATTTTTTTTTTCAGGATTGTTTTGCATTTCCTGGGTCTTTTGTCTTTGCATATGAAATTTAAGATTTTTTCCAATTTCTGTGAAGCAATCAGTGTGAAAGTTTCTCAGAAATTCAGAAATAGATCTGTCACATGATCCAGCTGTACCATTCTTGAACAAGCAGCCAAAGATGTCTCCACACTACAGCAGATCTATCTGCTCATCCACACTCATTGTTGCTGTATTTGCAAGTGTCAGAAATAGAAACAACTGAGACATCCATGAACAGACAAATGGATAATGAACGTGTGGGGCATTTATGAAATAGAATGTTGATAAAGAGATGAAACTGGAAAAATCAGTTGGTATCCTTATAACCCTGATCCAGAAAGACACATGTCCCATTTTCTGTCATTTGTGGCTATTAGCTTTGAATTTTCAAATATGTGTAATTCATTTGGAATACTAATAGATGAAAGAATTAGTAATTTCCCTAGGATGGCTCTCAAGGAAAGGGAAATTGACTATGATGGTATAAAGAGTTAAAGAGGAGTCATGAAACAGAGTTAAATTGGGTTTGGGAATGGGAGGGCAGTGTACAGAAAGGAAGAAAGAGGGACGATTGGATGACAATGCTCTTATTATAAATTACTGGCTAACAAATAAAAAACTCAGCGCCAAGAATGAGCTGCCTTCTCTGACATATTTGGCCAGTGAGGTCCCATAGACTCCCAAACATTGAAGGGTATTGCCAATAATCTAGACCGTCATAATAAGACCCTATTGTTGAATACACCATATGCTTTAGTCATTATAACATGAAGAAATTCAGCTGGTACTCACCTGGGAACTTCATCCCTACTGGCTACATTTCACAGTGCTGGAGGGGCTGTGTGTGCTGCCAGCGGAGAAAGGGGATCTTCACTCTCAGTCAGCTGTGAATCCTGGGAGGTACCTAACCACTGGCCTGGGAAATCATGCTTACTGTGTAATAGGGGCACAAACACCATGGGAGTAACAAGTCAATTTTTGGTTATGAATATTAATCTTTTAGCTATATAATGATAATTGATGTATGTGATAAATATGTTAATTTATTCCTTTATTTTTAATATTTAAATAAATAAATATTTAATATTTTTGAATTATTTTAGTATTAGCAATTCAGGTATTATAAAATAAGCTAGGCATGTGTTTTCCCCTCTTTAACTTTATGGAAGATTGCGGGTAGAGGTGGCAATCCTCTGAATTTTACCTCTGGACCTAGAAGAGTATATCAACAATATTAATAATATATTAATATTTGATACTATCATCTCATTTTATAGATGAGGACTAGCATATATAGAGGGGTTACCTAGCTTGCCTTAAGAAAATGGTGGACCCAAGATGTGAAAGAGTTACAGATTCTGGAATTAATGCTCTTCATCATTGTATTGAACTCTTTCTCTCAATTGTGTTTAATTTCTAATCTCATCTGACTCCCAAGGGTTTGTTTTTCAAGACAGAGTATGATGCAGTCAACACAGGCCTCAAACTTATTTTGCCAAGGCTGACTACTTTGGACTCTTGATCTTCCTGTCTCAGCTTCCTGGGTACTGGGATGACAGGTATGTGCCACCATACCCAACTTCCACACTTTTAAAGGAAACAATACCAGAAGGAGGCAAAGTTGTATTGTGGGCCACAGAAACATTCTCTTATTTCTTTTGGCTTACTGCTTATCTCTTCCCCCATAGCTTTCATTCACACTAACAAAATTAGGAATATTGCTTCTCAGGCTAACATGACACATTGGTGTGAACATAAATTAACAACTTCTATGCTTACTGTGTCTGCATCACAATTCATTGGCAAGAAGTTACTCAGTTAAAAGTTTTGTTTGGATTTAAGTTCCATTCTCCAAGTTGAAACCCGTACCTGGCACTGTCGCTGGGGCCAACTACCTGTGGCTTGTGAGGTCGTAGATTTTAGAAGAGAGCCTCCTTTATTATTCTGCTCAATGCAGATAACACTAAGTAATTGTCTCATGACACCATTGTACCCATATTAGTGTATCTTTAATCCTCAGAGAAGCATCTTTTTGCATAAGATAGGGATTAATATACAGTCCAAATTAATTAAAACTATTCTTCCCTGGATATGATTTAGAAGCTGTAGCAATTAATATTTGCCTCTCTCAATATTCATGAATGTTCTCCTAGATCTTCTTCCAGAGAATGGTAATGAGGGTTTTGAACACCCACTCATCACTCATTTTGGTTGAATTTTACATCTTTTGGTTAATTTGTCAAAATGGAAAATCTTAACAGTACTGAGTTTTTCAGCTCATGAACACAATATGTTTCAGTTTACTTAAGTCTTTCTTAATCTTTCTCCTCAGCATCTTTTCGCATATGACTTCTGCCTATTTTCTCAGATATATCTGTCTAAGGCTTGATGCTTTTGAAATTGATATTTTATTATTTAATTTCTTACTTTCTATTTCTGGTGTTTAGAAGGGCAATTGACTTTTTGTATTGATTTGAAAATCTATAACCTTCTCAGTAATTAATTATAGTAGTTTTTATAGATTGCATTGATTTTATACTAGTAAGTTCATTCTACATGGGAATAAAGAGTTCTTCCTAATATTGTGTTATTTACTTGCTTATTTATTTATTTATTTTTGCTTGCCTTATTGCATTGGCTAGCACCTAAAATTACAATTTGAATAGACATGTAAAGTCAGATATCCTCATCCCTCACCTGAAATGAGGAGAAATGCATTGAGTCCTCCACTATTAACTCTGTTAGCAGTAGGGTTTTATAATCACCTTTATGAAGCTGAATTAGGTTACTTCTTGTCTTTGCTGAATGAGTTTGTCAAAAACACATGTTGAATTTTGGCAAATATATTTTTCTTCAGTTATCAGGATCATATCTGCATTATTTTCCTTAATTCGTTAACATGACAGTCACAGATTTTTAGTCTGGAAAGTTTCATTAGGGTCCTCTGTTGAATCCAACTTGAAAATGCTGTATCTTCACAATGTTGACTTCTACATGCAAAAAATGTACTTGAAGACTTTGTATATATGATTGTAGTGAATATTATTCTATTTAGTGTTCCTCTAGTTTGTAATATTTTTGTACTTCTTAGTATTAGAGTAATTCAGGTATTATAATTCAGTTAAGTGTGTGTTCTCCCCTACTAAACTTTATGGAAGATTACATGCAGAGTTGGCAGTCCTCTGAATTTTACCTCTGGATCTAGAATAATATGTAAACAGCATTAATAATATATTAATATTTGCTACTATCATCTCATTTTATAGATGAGGACTAGCATATATAGAGGGGTTACCTAGCTTGCCTTAAGAAATGATGGACCCAAGATGTGAAAGAGTTACAGATTCTGGAATTAATGCTCTTCATCATTGTATTGAACTCTTTCTCTCAATTGTGTTTAATTTCTAATCTCATCTGACCCCCAAGGTTTTTGTTTGTTTTTCAAGACAGAGTATGATGCAGTCAACACAGGCCTCAAACTTATGTTGCCAAGGCTGACTACTTTGGACTCCTGATCTTCCTGTCTCAGCTTCCTGGGTACTGGGATGACAGGTATGTGCCACCATACCCAACTTCCACACTTTTAAAGGAAACAATACCAGAAGGAGGCAAAGTTGTATTGTGGGCCACAGAAACATTCTCTTATTTCTTTTGGCTTACTGCTTATCTCTTCCCCCATAGCTCTCATTCACACTAACAAAATAGGAATATTGCTTCTCAGGCTAACATGACACATTGGTGTGAACATAAATTAACAACTTCTATGCTTACTGTGTCTGCATCACAATTCGTTGGCAGGAAGATACTATATTAAAAGTTTTGCTTCTGATTTTTTTTCTGTGTAGTGGTATGGATTTGGGGAAAGGAAGTAGCTGATAAGCAGATCATAGAAGTTTCTGTGTGTGTCCCTTTCTCTAAGCTGAAGACATTTGGTTTCTATTTGCAGGTTCATGGTTACCCTCTTCACCAGCACCATTTCCTGAAAATAATGAAGGAAATGGGGACTCAGTACATTATTGCTTTTACTGTCCTTTGCATGTTGATTTCAGGATTCAGCTTTGTTGAAGGAGCTCCATACATGTCCCCACAGTGTTTGTTTGTTTGAAGAGGATTCTGTCGTTTATCTTGAGCTGTATATCCTCATTGTGACAAGCTCACTCAATTGCATGAAGACCTTTAACACACTATATACTTGAAGAAATATAAGAAGCAACTGGGATAAATATTTTTACAAAATTCCAATCATAGCTTTTATTTTTCACTGCTTACCAATTGGAGAACTCCACTGAGTATTCCAGAAAAGGCTAGACCTGATTTCTAATGGCCAAGTAATATGTGGATGTTTATCAGGGTTCTCCTAGAAACAGAAAACATCGGTTAATATGCATGCAGTCACATGCACACATAAATTTATATACATGTATATCCTATATGCAACAGATCAATACTTTGTATAGTAAACATGATGTGACACAAACGATACAAAGGTATTCGTCGTAAAGTATTGGTGTCATGAAATAGAAGCCAAGAAGCTCCATAATCTCCTGTCTATGGCTAAATACCTGGGGGAAAAAATCAGTGATGTTGGTGGTCAGAGATTTGAGAGACAGGATATCTATGTATGACGCGGCTTCCAGCCAAGGGTTGACAGCCAGTGAACAAGGAGAGTACGCAGGACAGAAGAAGATGGATGGCACAGCTCTACAGTCAGGCAGTCAATTCAGCCAGCCTCTTCTTTGTTCCCCCACTATTTAGGCTCTCAAAGGGTTGGATGACACCCATCCCATTTATCCACCAATTTAAATGCTAATCGGTCCTGGAACTATCTTCACAGATACACCTAGAAATAATGTTTGTCTAGCTGTCTGGGCATAAGAAGGCCCAGTTAGTCAGACACAGAAAATGAACCATCACAGTGTGATTCTGTGATGAAAACTTCACTGTCTATGACTAGAAACATACAAACAGCCTTGAAGTACAAATTAAATCATGCGAGATATATGTAAAATATATCATACATAGTAAAATTTAGTACTCAAAACATCAAGTGCTTAATACACTTTTTAAAAACATGCTCACTATTTTTAAGATGCCTTCCCTGACTGACATCTTTGCATCCAGATTAGTCTTAAGTGCTCTGCATTCAATTCTTAAGGAGTCAGTCTGCATTTGAGGGTTCAGATGCATTCCACTTCATCCTGTCCCCTCCACAGACCCTTCGAAGGTAAGAAAACTTCTCCTTTCACAGTGCCTAGAACTGGACTCCACACATGAGGACGTCATGTGTGATTAAACGCCTTCATGATCTGCACATGTCCCATTTCACTAACAGCCTGATGTGCCATTGCTTCTGAGCAGTTTCTTTCCCCCAGACTATTTAGTGTCATGATTTCTAGCAAGTCGACATTTGCAATTGCTTAAATATTTCCTGTCAATCCTCTGAGTTGTTCACGAGATGAGCTGAACTTTAGGAGGTATTATTTTCTGGAGAGAACTTTAGCCTCAGTTAATACCGTATCCCAACAAAAACACATCATGCCGTTTCAGGCAGATTTCAATGCTCCTGTTTGCCCCTCCTCCAGTGTGCCTGCTCCTTTGCAGAGTGCAATGTCTCCAAATCGCTGAGACTGTAATTTCCATGACAGTGTCGTCCATCTCATTTCTTGCCTGTCCTTTCAGTTTTATGAAGGTTAGATACATTCTTCCTGGGTGTTTGTCAAATTGTTTATCTACTCCGGAACCAGTTACCCATGCTCTGCTCAGAATATTTTATGCAGATTCCTCCTTCCTTGTTCCTGGGCACCTCAAAAAGTCTGCCGCCACCACGTCAGGAAGAGAAACATCTTTGATGGCTGTTTCATTTGCTCTGAACCATATTCATTCATGTCAGTTTTTGCTGCTTACTGGCTGGGCTCAGAATATATGCTGTGTCAACAGACAGGGCCATTTCTATTTGGTCATGAGTCTGTTATGCATTTCTGTCTTACTCCAGTTCGGTGCACACGCAGGATCAGAGGTTCCACTTCATCAGTATTCATACCTGTTGTTCTTATAAGGAGGAGGATACACATGAATTCACATAGTCTCTCTCTCTCTCTCTCTCTCTCTCTCTCTCTCTCTCTTCCTCTCTCCCCCCTTCCCTTTCTTTCCTCTGTTGTGTGTCCTTCTTTCTCTCTCTCTCTTTATCCCTTTCATAGATTTTTTAGGAGTTAAATGTTATTCATTTACAAAAAATTTACAAATTTAAATTCAAGGGAACTTACATCTTTAGTTACTGGTTAATGCATTCAGAAAGGGTTATAGAATGCAACCACATACTCAACATTGTATAAGTAGTAGAAACAAAAGATAAATAAAATAATGCTCTTGGCTTTGTAGAAATGGAAGTATTTAGTTTGAGAACAACATGGAGACTGTGTTGAATTCTCATGAAGAATTACCAAGATCAGGCCGACCTGTTGTCAAGTCTGTGGGATATTGTGTTGATTTTTGATTGATTCAGGAAGACCCAGAACATTGTGGGCAGTAAACACAGTCCCTACAGCATCAGGTCCTGAACAGGATAAGGGAGCAGGAAGCTAGTTGAAAGCAAGCAAGCAAGCAAGCAAGCAAGCAAGCAAGCAAGCAAGCAAGTGATGATGCTCGTTTCTCTTGGCTCCTGGCTGTGGATGCAATGTGACTAGGTGCTTGAGTGTCTGCCTTGATATCCCTGAAATGACGGACTGTACTTAGAGTGGAAAGGAAAAACAAAACAAAAGCAAAAATCCAAAACCAAAACAAAGAAACCGTTCCTCACCCATGTTCTTTTCTACTAGGATGTTTTGTCATAGCAACAGAAACGTAATTAGAAGAGAGATGAAGATAAAGATGGAATTTTTCTTACTCATACTGGAGCATGGTGCTTTTTGAAAGCTTTATGCCTAAAAAGGATGATGTCATATTCCAGAGTTTCTGGTCCTTCTCCTCTAAAGAGGAGAGCTTCTTTTCTGAAAATAATTGTTTTCTTGCATATGGATAAATGTCATTCTACATTTTGTTTATACAGAGAAGCGCATCTGTGCTGCATTCCTGGGAAGCAAAAATGTAGTTCAAACATTACCATGAAACGTGGGCAGTTAGCTTCTTGTGGGTGAAGCTGCTTTTCTACAAAAGTTCCTAATAAAAAAACCTGGTGTGTGACTGGGAGCAAGAATGAGATTGGAATATTCCTCTTCTGCTGGGCACCAGAAATAGACTTCCTTACATACAAGGCTATATTCAAAACAGTCATTGTTCAGACCAATGTTGTTGTTAGATTTCTTTTTTTTATGGTAGTAGTTTTTCTCTCCTCCTCTGTTCTTTTCTTCTTGATGTTGTTCTTGTTTTTCTTGTTCTTGTTCTCCTCCTCCTCTTCTTCTCTGCTTCTTAAATTTAACATAATCTCTGTTCCCCTCAGCCATTGATTAGGTATTGGCTTCTGGCGATTGTTAAAGGTTTTGAGATGTGCTTTGATAATCTAAAGACCACAAATGCATATTGCTAGAATAGAGTGTGCTAAACAACAGAGAAAGTCATGATGAAATGACAGAGTGAGAACAGGAGATGGGCAGAGTTGGTGTCGGTCTGTTCTACAAGGCTATGCATGAAAACCTGTCTCGGTCTGTACAGCACTAGTCCCTCCCCACCCACACCTTGGAAGTGTCCTGGGACTTCAGAGGAGGCAGCTCTGTGATGGTCTGCACTTCGTGAAAACCATGAGGACCGTGAAGAAGGAATGTTAGCATTTAGATTAGCGGTTTTTGACAAATGAAAGAAATGCAACCATTTCAGAAGAGAGACTTTAAAAGCAAGGTGTATTGGTATGGTGTGTTGAGGGACCACCAAATGCATCACATCTAGAACTAACTACAACAAAACTACTTTCTGATGCATTTGTTGACATTAATGTAAATACAAGGATGACACTGGGGAGTTTGGTACACACAGGTCAAAACTACAGAGCAGCTAGAAGCGGTGAGCAAGTGAGAGCTAGAGTAGTTTCTCAGGTCCCAACACAAGAACACCACGCTATGGGTCCACCTCAAAATACATAAGTTGTATCTAATACTGCAGTTGTTTACCCATGAATAATCTTTTGATACCAGGAAAAGATTATTCCTTTCTGGAGGAAAAAATACCCTATAATTTAGGCTCTAAGAATGTTTCTAAGCTATAATCAGGGACCTTTGGACACATAATAAAAGTATTTTAATTGTAAAGAAAAAAGATCCTAGAGTAAGAAAGGACTTGAACGAAATCAACAATAGATTTGCAGCCCTAAAAACTAAAGATATTGCCATTATCAGCCATCTCCTATTAAATAATAAGTTAATAAGTATGCAACATTTAAAAAGAATTTAAAAACAAGTAAATTTAGAAAAATTGGAAATGGGAGAATACAAACCTTTAAAAAAATCTTTAAATGTATCAACTATAATTTTTGGAAGTAAAAATACAATTTCAAATTATTATTAGAAGATGATCTAAACAGCAGCCTAGAACTAGCCAAGTGGAACCGATTTCTCCAGAATAAGAAATAAAAGAATCGGGCAGTGATGGTGCATGCCTTTAATCCCAGCACTCAGGAGGCAGAAGCAGGTAGATATCTGTGTGTTCAAGGTCAGCCTAGTCTACAGATTGGTACAAGAACAGGTACCAAAGCTACAGAGAAACCAAAAACAAAGAAGAAGAAGAAGAAGAAGAAGAAGAAGAAGAAGAAGAAGAAGAAGAAGAAGAAGAAGAAGAAGAGGAGGAGGAGGAGGAGGAGGAGGAGGAGGACGAGGAGGACGAGGAGGAGGAGGAGGTGGAGGAGGAGGAGGAGGAAGAAAAAAAGAAAGAAAATAGAAATCATAGAAAAAATCTGAAAGCTTTAAAGGGTTAAAGCAATAGTTTTAGTTGACGTGCAATCTGAGACCGAAAGGACAACATACATAAGAAGGGATGAAAAGGGGCAAGGTTGAAATACCTTAAATTTCTAGACCTGATAACAGGAAGTATAATGTATATACATGCATCTATATATATATGTATGTTTCCAAACTGAAAAACACCAAAAGATAAATGTAGAAAAAGTCAGATGGGAAAAGTGTATTTCTTTTTTACTTTTTTTCTATTTATTTATTAAATTAGTCAATTGTTCAGTTAGTTAAGCAGGTTTTCACGTATCCCAGGCTGACCTCAAACTCTCTGTGCAGTAGAGGAATACCTAGAACATCTGATCCTCCCATTTCCATGTCTCTAGTTCTTGTGGTACAGGCATGTGACACCACACTAGGCTTTATGCAGTGCTAGACATGGATTCCAGGGCTCCATGTATGCTTGGCAAGCGCTCTGCCAACTGAGCCTCCAACTCGGTACTTTAGAAGTCATAATTTCTAAAAGAAAAAGAAATCTTTTAAAATAACTAAGATGCTAAAATTTTTCTTTGATTTTTCTTTTTTATTTAAAAATTTTAACTTCTTTTTTTTTTAGGATTTCAGACACGGGTACTATATTTACATTATTTCTAACCCTTCTCCCTTCCAACATCCCCTATGCCTCTACTCCTGAAATTTATGGTCTATTCTTTAGTTATTACTGTTATACGCAAACAAAACTAATGAACAACTCCAGAATCTTCTGAATTCGCTTGTTTATGTGTACCTGAATTCAGGATGGACCCCTTGGGTTGGAGAGCCTGCCAGAGGGTTCATGTCTAGAGTAAATGGATTCTCATATTTTTAGCAGCCGTTGATGGCCTGTAGCTCTTCATCTAACGGTGGAACTTGTGAAAATTCCCCATCCATGTTGTTTTGTCAATAGTGCTATTATGTAGTTGATGCACATTTTCCACTCTGGTTCATTTAGGCAGAAATACTGCAGTTTCTCTGTCATGTCTAGGCATCAGGTGTGGAGGCCTGAAAATGTGAGCCTATTTCCACTTGACCAAAACTTAGAGAGTTGGAACTTACCTCTAGTTCCTTCAAGGCTATTGTGCTTCTACCTCAAACAAAGGTTCCACCTAGATTTCTGCTCTCAGGGTTCTTGTCAACAGGTGTGGCTAATTGCCAGACCCTTTGTATTTCAGAAATAGAGAAGTAGATGGTTCCTACCTCAAACAAGAGTCTAAGGACCCAACTAAGTTCCAGTTCCCTTAAGAAGATAACTTTGGAGTCCACCCAGGGAGTGGTTTGCCTACTAACGTTTTGGTCTAGGATGAGAGCGTGACTTGTTTTGTTCTAACAGAATGTTAAGGATGTAGCCTGCAACCTTCAATTGGTCTGTTCATTTCCTTATATCATGTTAATGTAGTTTTGTTGTCTTACTCCTACCTTTTGGGGTCAGGGGTATTTTAAGCAGTTGGAAATTAAACACGGACAAATTTCAGCACTAACTGAAATTCCTTCCTGATAATATTCTATGTTTCTCTGTTTTATTTTTTTCATTTGCGTCTTCATATTCTTTGCTGTATTTCTAAATTCCCACACCTGTACCCTGGCGAGAGGTATTTTTGTCAAGGCTGGTCCCCAACAATCAGTTTTTTTTAATGTATCCTTTTATTTAAAAATTTTTTAATTTTATATACTAGTCCCAGTTCCCCCTTCCTCCCCTTCTGCTGCCTTCACCTTCCCCCATCCTACCCTCCTTCCAACCACTCCTTAGAGGAGGTAAGGCCTCCCTTGGGGAGTCAACAAAGTCTGGAGTACAAAGCTGAGGAAGAACAAAGCTCCTCCCCCCTATATCAAGGCTGAGCAAGGCATCCCACCATAAGGAATGGGCTTCAAAAAATCAGTTCATGCATCCAGGATAAGCCTGGTCCCACTGCCAGGAGGCCCCTCCAACAGATCAAGTCACATAACTGTCACCCACATTCAGAAGTCTTAGTTTGGTCCAGTCCCAAGCAGGATCCACAGCTGTCGGTCCAGAGTCTGTGAGCTCCTCTAACTTGGGTCAGCTGTGTCTGTGGTTTTCCCAATCATGAACTTGACCCTCCTGACTCATATGATCCCTCTTCCCTCTCTTCAACTAAGCTCCAGGAGATTAGCCCAGCTCTTGGCTATGGAGACAGGGTTTCTCTGTGTAGCCCTGGCTGTCTTAGAACTCACTCTGTAGACCAAGCTGGCCTCCAACTTGGAGATCCATCTACCTGCCTCTGCTTCCTGGGTACTGGAATTAAAGGTGTGTGCCACCACTGCCAGGCTAGACTCAGTTTTTAAAGGGAATGTGAAACTGACAACTTTCTTTGCAGAAACAATTTTAGGGTTTTTTTTTTCTATTTAAAAACAAAACATAAAAACCCATGCTTTCTTCTAATGCTATTAGCCTTCTTTTTTTCATCTGCAAGCTGCATTAAATGTGTGTTAAAATTTCACTTTCTTGGAGATTGTAAGCTATTTATATTTTTGTGTCCCTAGCTGCATTCTAGATATTTTCTGTGATATTGAAAGACCTGGATAAATCCAGACCTCTCAAGCAGTAAGAGCCAAAATAATCTAGGTTAGCAGGGTCAGTGACTCTGTTTCAGGAACTAGCTGAAGATAAAGTTAGATTATAATCTTGAGAATAAACAGGGAGTTACCTCCTTGTGATTTCTCTGTTTCAGGAACGAGTTGAAGATAAAGTTAGATTATAATCTTGAGAATAAACAGGGAGTTACACCCTTGTGATGATCACTGGTATTTTTGGAATTTTCCAATGATGCCCTCCCCAACCCCTTTGGATTACTGGGTTGTGATTTCTTCCCTTAAAAACCCCTTCTCCCAGCTACTCGAACCTGCCAGACACAGTTGTAGAAGGTGGATGTACCCCAATAGGATTTCAAACACTAAAAAAAAAATCTGAGGGTAATCGCTATGGCCTAAAGAGGTTAACGATCTTTTTTCCCTAGTGCTGCATACCCCTCTGCTTCCCCCCCCCCCCCCCCCCGTGATGATGGATGAGTTCCCTCAGCCTGCCCTGGGAGCTGCATGCCTCAAACCTCTGGTCAAAGCTGACCAAGGTTTGGCTTCGCGGGTGAAGAACTCTCAGATCCTATGGGTTATAAGTATTATAAGTATCTGTCATCATTTATAGGGCTGGTTACAAATTATTGTTGGTTAATGTTAAAAAAAAACCCTATTGTTGGTCTCAAATGTTTCATACTGGTACAGGATTTTATGTGCTGTTCTTCTTTAAAATGTAGCCATACATCCCCACTGAGAAAAAAACACAAAAAAGACTTTGGTAAGAGTTTTTATGTTGTCTAAAAGGCAAGAGAGATTTTTGGTATGTTGTCTAAAAAGCAAGAGAGATTTTTGGTATGTTGTCTAAAAAGCAAAAGAGATTCTGGTTAAAAAAAATGTGTAAACAGAAATGGGCCTTATCTAGTTCCCTGTGTATGTTTTCAAAGTCAAACTTAAAGCAGGTAGGGAGCAGCTGACAGTCTATTGCCTCAGGGATCTCATGGCAGGTCTCCGAGGGGCCACAAGACTGCCCACTAATTTGGCCAAGGTAAGAGAGGTTCTTCAGGGGCTGGTTGAACCACCATCTGTGTCTCTTGAATGTTTAAAGGAGGCTTACAGGCATTATAATCCCTTTGACCCAACCTCTGAGGGTCAGCAAGCAGCAGTAGCTATGGCCTTCATAGGACAGTCAGCATCAGATATTAAGAAAAGTTACAGCAGTTAGAAAAGTTGCAGGATTATACCTTGCAGGATTTGGTTAAGGAGGCAGAGAAAGTGTTTCATAAGCAAGAGACTGAGGAAGAGAAGCAAGAGAGAGAGGGGGGTGGTAGGCAGAAGAAAGAGAGGACCAGAGGGATCATAGACAAGAGAGAAATTTGATAGAATTTTGGCTGCAGTGGTAGGAGAGAAAGGGAAGACAAGACCTAGACAGTCAGAGGCACCCCTTGGACAAAAACTAATGTGCTTATTGCAAAGAAAAAGGACACTGGGCAAGAGAATGCCCAAAGAAGAAAGGAAGGGTCTCTAAGGTACTGGCCCTAGAAGAAGATGATCAGAGGGGAGGGGGCTTGGACCCCCTCCCCTGCACCTAGGGTAACCCTGACTGTGGAGGGGACCCCTATGGATTTTCTAATGGACACAGGGGCTGAGCATTCTGTGCTGAAACAACCATTGGGGAAGCTAAAGAATACAAAGACTATAGAAATTGGAGCAACTGAACAGAAACAATATCCGTGGACCACCTTACGAACTGCAGATTTGGGGAGAGGACAAGTGACTCATTCCTTCCTGGTTATCCCTGAGTGTCCCATGCCTTTATTAGAAAGAGACTTGTTAACAAAGTTGAAGGCCCAGATCAGGTTTACTAGAACTGGCCGGAGGTGATCAAAGCCTTTTGTTGCCCAAACCAGTGACCTTCGCTCCCCCTGCTGTCCTCAATCCCGCCACCCTACTGCCCGAGACTGATGACATCTCACCTACCCATCACTGCGCTGACATTTTGGCAGAAGAGGCTGGTACCTGAAATGATCTGAAGGTTCAGCCTTGGCCTGGGAGTCCGAGCTGGTATGCGGACGGCAGCAGTTTCATGGTTGAAGGTAAGCGGAAGGCGGGGGCAACATTTGTGGATGGGAAGCAAGTAATCTGGGCATAGCCTCCCTGAAGGATGTCGGCCCAGAAAGCCGAACTTGTGGCTTTGATACAAGCTCGACAGATGGCAGAGGGGAAGTCTATCAACATCTACACTGACAGCAGGTATGCTTTTGCCACTGCCCATATACACAGAGTAATACACAGACAAAGAGGACTGTTGACATCTGCAGGAAAAGACATAAATAAAGAAAAAAAATTTGAGCCTCCTCAAGGCCATACATTTGCCAAAGAAGGTAGCCATCATACATTGTCCAGGACACCAAAAAGCTCGAGATGCTGTGGCTAAAGGAAATCAGATGGCAGACCTAACTGCTAAACAGGCGGCCCAAAGAGCAATGATCCTGGCAGTCAAAGAGCCTAAAGATTATTATCAGTGAAACCAACTTTAGATACACCCCCGAGGACTATCAAGTTATGGGCAAATTAGAACTGGTAAAGAAAACCCCATATGGTGCAGTAGAGACAGAAGGAGGAAAACTAGTCCTCCCACAAAAAGAAGGGCACAAGTATGTTACCAGCTTACATTACCTGACCCACTTGGAGGCCAAGAAACTAAAAGATGTGGTTAGGTCCTCCGACTAATATGTTTGGGACTCTCTGACTTGGCAGAAGAAGTAATCAAAAGCTGCAAGGCCTGTGCTATGACTAATGCAGGACACTCCATATATACTCCTGGGAAGAGACTCAGGGGAGACCGGCCTGGGACCTACTGAGAGGTAGATTTTACAGAAATTAAGCCAGCCAGATATGGTAACAAGTACTTATTAGTTTTTATAGATACTTTTTCAGTCTGGGTAGAAGCTTTTCCTACCAGGACTGAGACAGCCAATGTGATGGCTAAGAAGATCATAAAAAAATCTTCCCAAGGTTCGGGATACCCAAGGTAATAGGGTCTGATAATGGACCTGCCTTTGTTGCCCAGGTGAAGTCAGGGACTGGCCATACAACTGGGAATCATTTGGAAATTACATTGTGCTTACTGACCCCAGAGTCAGGTCAGGTAGAAAGGATGAATAGAACCTTAAAAGAGACCCTGACAATTGGCCCTAGAGACCTGCGGGAATGACTAGACAGCCCTCCTTCCCTTTGCCCTATTCCGGGTTTGGAACACCCCTACGGCGATTTAAACTCACCCCTTATGAGATCCTATGTGGGGGACCACCACCGCTCACTGAGTCGGGTGGAATGTATAATCCTGATGCTATTCTTTCTAGACCTTTATTTGCCCACCTAAAGGTCCTTGAAGTGGTGAGACGCCAGACCTGGGAACAACTGAAAGAAGTATGCATCTCTGCCTGGATCCACACCTCCCATGTGAAGCGAGCTCCTGAACTACCCAAATTGCAGTATCCGGGGCTTTTAACACCACCAGTCAGGAGGCTTATGTTTGGGGGACTAATCATAGGCTGACTCTTACTGAGGTTATGTAAGGAGACTCTTAAGAGCCCTAAGACTTCTGACACCAGGTACTTGGTTACCGGTTTAGATAAATGGTGGGCTTGTAGTACAGGCCTGACACCTTGCATGTCGACATCGGTTTTTAATGACACCAGAGATTACTGTGTGCTTGTACAACTGGTACCTAGGGTCTTTTATCATCCAGCTAACATGCTTGAAGATGAGTTTGACAAGCACCCAACTCGCTTTCAACGAGAACCTATTTCTCTGACACTAGCAGTCATCCTGGGCCTCACGGTAGCTGCCCTGATACAGGCCTCTCAGTACTTTAATGAATTAAAACTAATTACCTTCATTAGAGAAACAATAAGTGTTGTTCAGATTTTGATGTTACGCCACCAATATAGCGCTTTACAAGGTCAAGAAGACACTGAGAGCTAGTTCTACGATTAGAACTAGGTACTAGAAGAAGTGGGGAGATGAAAGACCTGGATAAATCCAGACCTCTCTAGCAGGAAGAGAAGAGCCAAAAAAATCTAGGATAGCAGGGTCAGTGACTCTGTTTCAGGAACTAGCTGAAGATAAAGTTAAATTATAATCTTGAGAATAAACAGGGAGTTACCCCCCTGTGATGATCACTGGTATTTTTGGAATTTTCCAATGATGCCCTCCCCAACCCCTTTGGATTACTGGGTTGTGGTTTCATTTCTTCCCTTAAATACCCCCTCTCCCAGCTACTCAGGGTCGAACTCCTCCCCTGCATGGGATGTGAGTCTCGGCCCCAGTGCTGGTTCCTGTCAATAAACCTCTGTGATTGCAGCAAGGACGGTCTCGCGTGAGTTCCTGGGGGGTCGTGTTATCCCCAGACTTGAGTGAGAGTCTCCCTGATCTGGGGGTCTTTCAATATATTTTGAGTTCATGATTTGTCTTTTATTTAATCTTACTTATTTAATCTTTTACCTACATCTATCAATTTAAGTGATTGCAAAACTCAATCTGGATCTTTCTCAAATATTTTTGGTTATTTTTATAACCTCATTTTCCTAACTCATATTTTAAACAGAGTGTGTATATTTAGGTTTCAGTTAACATATCATAACTTTGAAATTCAAACAGGTAAGTTGTCATTTTTCTTCCTCTGCTGGTTTTTTGTTTATGACCTTTTAGTTGTGAAATCTGGAGAAGTAGAGAACTTGAATAAGCAGGTGGCAGGGCTTGAGGCTTCACCTCTGTGTGAGTGTCAGCTTGTGGTCACAAATATTCAAAAGAACTTTGGTTCCATTTTTGTTCAGTTATGAAGCTCAAGATGGATAATTTCAGCTGTCCTATAAGCTTGACTTATTTCATTTTGACTTTCCACAAATAGTATTGAATATGAAATTTTGAGCTTCATGTGTCATGGAAGTTTCTCTTTATAGAAATTCCACATCAAATAGAAAGGAATTTACAAATGGTCTCAGAACTATTTTGATAATTGTTAACAATCCTTAAAGTCAAAAGTAATTAATTCTTTTTTTTGTTTCATTACAGCCAAATATTTGACAAAACAAAACAACAACAGCAATAACAACAACGAAACAATACAAAAACAGGAAAGAGGAGACATTTATTTTGATGCATGGTTCATGGATCCAGTCCATCATGGTGAGGAAGCCCTGGCACTGGGACCAGCTCTTGTCTGCAGCAGCAGGAGTGTGAGGCTGCTTGTTTACATCTGGAGGCAGGGAACTTGAGTAGATAGAGGAAGTATGAAATAACTTGTGGCCCTAAATCCACCAGCTAATCTCTGCATCCTCAGCTCTGCACCCAAAGAGCACTGCCAGCTCAGAACCACGTGTGAAAATCATGAACCTGTGGGAGCCATTTTGGATTCAAGCCATGATGTGCAGTTATACTTGTTGAAAAAAAAAAAAAGCTTCTGCTCTCCTGGGAAATGCAATGCATCTGCCTCCTAGTTATGTGTGAAATAGTTGAAACGCACATGAGCCAAGAAAAAAGTGATGAAATTAGACGAGGAAGTTAATGGACTTTCTATCAGAGTTGAAGCTTTCAAATATAATTTTTTATGAGCAACAGTGAGATTAATCAGACAAAGTTTACTAAAATTTATATATTTAAGCAATAACAATCTCATCTTTAATGAGACTAAAAGTTTAAAATCCTTCATATAAAAGAAGAAAAGAAAATTTCCTTAGACCTTGTAAAATAGTTAAACTGGTATTGGATCAGGAAATTTGAAAGTGCAAAAGAATCAGTCACAGGGTCTTCGTTTTCTCAAAATAATGCAGCTAAACAAAAAAAATTAGTCACAAAAAGCCAAGTAAAACTCTTGTTTACAAATAAAAATTTCCAGTGGGGTGAGGTTACCCATGCCTTTAATCCCATCATTCCCGGAGGAGAGGCAAACAGATATCTGTAAGTTTGAGGTTAATTTGGTCTCTATATGAAACTCCTGTCTAAAGAAAAACACAGAACAAAGTGACAGAGCAGAATATTTCAAGTTAGCTTAGATATTAAACAATAAACCATAATGAAAATTAAATTGCAAAGTAAATAACAGCAAAATATACACAAAAGTTGTAGAATGAAGGTGGCACTAAAAATTAAGATATATCAACTCTAAAAACTAAAATATATCAGTTTTTCTACATAGTGTGAAGGCAGGCAGTGGATTTCCTAAGGCTCACTTAAAACATTAAAGAATTATAGAAAGTAGTCAAAGGAATCAGAATAAATAATATAACATAATAATAATATTATAAAAGTTAAATGCAGAAACCAGTGAAATAAACGAGGTAAAGAAGCCAACTAGCAATAAACTATCCCTTTGACATCAGTGGTCAAGGGGAAAATATCTCTACTAGAGGTTCCATCAAACACTCATAAACTTGGTAGTTCTCAATTCATGCAGAAATTCTTTGTAGAAGCAGGTTGAGGAACATACCAAACTCATTTTGTAAGACTAGAGTAACTCTGTAATGGAAATCAATGAAAATTTGCAAGAGATGGAAAAATGATGGATCAGTTACATTCTAAAACTGAATCTAAAATTGAACCGATTGGAAAATAGACTCAAAAACCCAAAATAAAATCTTAAACATCAACACTTTAAATCCTAAATTCAAGATTGAGCAGTATGAGCCCCAGAAATAGGAAAGAATATATTTGTGTGAGAAATATAAAAATAATATAATATACTATCTAAATATATTTTGTCCGAATTAATTTGTGAAGTGAGGATATAAGATTATTTCAAAGAAGAGAAGATTTGACAAATGTGTGGAAATATAAAACTCATATATAAGAAGTAAATGTTCTTAATCTGATCAAGAATGCTTACAAAAATGACTAATTTTTAAAATGCAAATGTGAAATTATTCTCAAAATAAGCCAGGATCAGAATTTGGGTCCATATTTTACTCTCAGTCATTAGTAGCAAAATAAGATAAGTTTATAAAATTATAAATGTTTGAAATTGTCAGCATTTGTAGATGATTACACACAGAAAGTACAAAGTATTCTCTAATTTATGAGACTTGGTAAGAAACTTTGCCTGGCTGACTAGAAATAAAATTAGTCTACAACATCATTGAGTTCATATATTCATAAAAACCAAGGATAAAATCTCATTATATTTTATTAATACAGATTTTGACAAATTGGCCAATGTAGCTTCAAAGTCCAAAGACAGAAACTCACACGTGTCAGAGGTAATGTATAGCAAAGTCAGCGCTTTGTATGGGAGGCAGAGCCAGGTCCTTTAAAATGACACCAACCGAAAGGCAGAGTTGTAGATTGGGGGGGGGGCTCTGCACAGTTTTTGAGAGTAAAAATCAGTGAGAATATATCAGAAAATGGTTTCTTCTGCATCTGCTGTTAATTTAAAAATAATTAAATGGGCTGAGGAGCTAGCACTGTCAACATAGTGCTTGCCACACAAGCAGAAGACACGCGTTCCAAGCCCATATACCATAAAATCAAGCTCTCAAAGTGGCACATGCTTAGAATCCATGCGCTGGCAAATGCAGAAAGGTGGATCCTGGGCTTGCTGGCCAGCCAGCCTACCCTAATTGGTGGCCTACCATCCTGTACAAGTTCCTACCCCAGAAATTCAAGGTAGAAGGCACCTGAAGAGGAAGGACACCTGAGATCACTCCACAGGCATGCACACACACATGCCCCCTGACCTACATGAACATGCATACAAGGACATTTACATACACTAAATAAACAATTGCATAAACAGTGTTGGGTCTGTGCTCTATGCGCTATCATACAGTTCATGAGATTCGGGCATGGAGCTGGAGGTTGTAACACACAAAGACACACAGAGACAGCACAGACAGACAGAGGGACAGACAGAGACAGGGACCTCTAGTCACTGGTAAGAAGCCCTTTATTCAATAGCACCGTGGAGGCTTATATACCCAACAGTCAGGTGGGCCAACAGGTGAAAACCTTATCCTCTGATCTTCAAGGCAACACGTGCTCGTGAAGCTGAGCTGGTAAACAATTATGAAACAGCTTTCAGTAACTCCAATCAGAAGGAAAGGAAAGATCTCTAACAGGGAAGAGCAGCTGGAGGCCAGGACTCCAAATGATCCCAACAAAAAAGAATGGAAAAAAAAATCCTGCTTTCATTTAGGAAAGATTCTTGTGAATGACCCCATATTCTATATCTAGGATTGCATTCCCAACAACAAATTCTTATATGCATGTGGGACAAGGCTGCTGTGTACCATCCTTGGAAAAATAGGAAGCATAAATCCCATCACCTCCTGTGTTCTGGGTGCACACGGGGAATCTCGATGGAGAAGGTAAAATCATTTCATTTCACATATATGCTAGAATGAGGGTGCAAGAACATGTTGGGATGGATTTAAGAAATAAAAAACTCGAGTGAGAAACAAAAGCTGACTACAGAGAATAAGCAAATTTCCATTAAATGTTTCTATTTTGCCTGAAACTCTATACATCTGAGCATTATTTATTTATGCTTTTATTAATTCCTTTTCATGCATGCCTGTTGGTGTGTGTACAGGTGTTTCCAGGTTAACACACAAATGTATGTACGTGGTTATAGAGGCCAAGGGCAAACTTGAGTGTTGATCATCAGCCATGACCATAGTTTTGTTAGTTTGCTTGCTTTTTGGTTTGTTTGTTTGAGGCAGGGCCTCTCATTGGCCAGGAATTTGTCACATAGACTAGTTTAGTTGGCCAGTGAAGACCTGGAATCTGCTTGTATCTGCCTTCACAGTTGGGGAAGGTGTACGCCACATCAGGCATTTGGAACGTGGGTGCTGGGTTTCGAACTCAGGTCCTTGTGCTTGGAAGGCAAGCTTGTTACCTACTGGGTCATCTCCCCAGCCAACTGGAACATTATTTGTTACACACTAAAACAGTATCTACCCCTGATAAGATAAAGGATGTCAACAATGACAGAAACTCTTTTTCACTATGTTTACAAAGAAAGTGTTACTGAACTCAGAACTTCACATTTAAAGATTCACCAGACAAAGCACTAAAAATCAGATTAAGTTTCAGATCGAATTTCAGGTTATACATCCCTTTTATAAAATTCAGAACTGATGATCTTCAGTGTTTGAAATTTGGAGTGCCAGTATGACGTGATAAAGGAAAGTTCCATTAAGATGAACCACATCAAAACACATACACAGAAAAACTACTGTATAAAATTACCCTCCGCTTATGTGTTTAACAGACATGTAAAGCATAAATGAATTCTATGGTCAAAGACTGGTTTGATTCTTGAGCAACTTATTATATGTTCGCAAATATTCTAAAGTCAGAGACAACGGTTAGAAATTGAAAACATTTCTGGTCTCCAGCATTTTAGATAAATTATACTCTGCTTGCACTAACATTTCAAGCAGAGTTAGCTCTGTTTGCTGAATCAGATAGCCCCAGGAGGCTTGCCAGGCCTGTTAAAAAGTCTATTTCTGTTCTGGACCTCTCTGAAGATAAGTTTTTATGTCTCCTGACTAATGGGTCAGAGTGTCAATGTGTACACTCAAAATCCAAAGAGGTCGTCTGGCCACTGAGCCAGACCTGACAATTAATCCATTACCTTGCAAGAAATATTTTCATATGTCTCAGATTATTGGCGCTCAGGAAATTTTACTGGCATGAAATATCCCTGAATTCTTGTGGAAATGGCTATTCAGAGAGTGGGGTTGGGCAACTTTATTAAGCAATAACAAAACTTCAAAAACTAAGAAAAAATTACCCAGAAAAAAGAATGATATGAAAAGTGAATTGATAAAAATAAAATAAAACAAAGTAGGGAATGTAAACAAAACAGTCTGGTTACTAGGTGAGGGGTGAAGAGCCAGCTCTGTGGCTAAGAGTACCGACTTCTCTTCTAGGGGACCTGGGTTCAGTACTCAGCACCCACACGGAGGATCACAACCACCTGTAACTCCAGTTTCAGGGCATCTTATGTCCTCTTAAATTCTCCAAGAATAAATAAAACCACTAACGTACTCTCTCTCTTTCTCTCTTCTTACTGGGATATTTTCTGGAAAGGAAAAATAAAATAAGAAAAGAAATATTTATATTTATCATAGATATAATTATTTATAATAAATATTTACAGTTAAAAATTCATCTCCCTCAAAAATAACTTTTTTGAAGTAAGATAAAGATCACAACAAGTTTTTAGCCGTTTTTGTTTTTTTTTTTTTTTGAGCCAGCCTCTCTGTATGCAGCCTTGACTGGTGTGGCACTCACTAGATACCCCAGGATATGCTCAAGCTTCTTATAATGTTCCTTCTTCAACTTCCCAAGTGCCAGGATTGTACGTATCTACGGCACACATGGCTACATACACATACTACAAAGTATCTTTTGATAAAGGCTCATGAATTAATGAGAAAATGTATAGAGATTAGCTATCCCGGGACATAGCTTAATAAACTATTTTTAGAAAGTTCCCAATTCCTTTTTTTAAAAAAAATTTTAAAAAGAAAACAAACTATCTTTTTTCATTATACAAAAAAAATCCAAGTTCCCACTCCCTCTCCTCCTTCCATTCCCTCCACACACCCTCCCACCCCACCTTTAACCCGTCCTCAGAGAGGGTAAAACATATCGCTTTGGGGAAGGTTCAAGGCCTTCCCTACTATACATAGGCTGAGCAAGGTATCATCCAAAGAGAATAGGTTCCCAAAAAGCCAGTACAGCAGTAGGGATAAATCCTGGTGCCACTGCCAGTGGCCCCCAGAGTGAGTCTGCCCCAACCATTCAACTGTCAACCACATTCAGAGGGACTAGTTTGGTCCTATGCTTGTTCCTTCCTAGTCTGGCTGGAGTTGGTGAGCTTCCATTAGCTCGGATAGACTATTTCAGTGCGTGTACCCATCATGGTCTTGACCTCTTTGCTCATATTCTCATTTCTCCCATTCTTCAACTGGACTTTGGGAGCTCAGTCCAGTGCTCTGCTGCGGGTCTCTGCCTCTGTATCCATCAGTTACTGGATGAAGGTTCTATTGTGATATTTAAGATATTCATCAGTCTGACTACAGGGCAAGTCAAGATCAGGGCCCCTCTCCTCTACTGTTTAGGGTCTTAGCTGGGATCATCCTTGTGGATTCCTGGGAATTTCTCTAGAGCCACGTTTCTTGCTAACCCGATAATGGCTCCCTCAATCAAGTTATCTCTTTCCTTGCTCTCATCCCTGTCCTTCCTCTTTCTTGACTATCCCATTCCCTCAAGTTCTTCTGACCTCTCCCCTTCTCCCCTCCCCTTCCTCTTCCATCCTCCCTTCTCCTTCCACCCCCATACTCCCAATTTTGTCAGACAATCTTGTCTGTTTCCACTTTCCAGGTGGATCTATATGTTTTTCTTTGGCTTCGCTTTATTACTTAGCTTCTCTAGGATCATAAATAATAGGCTCAATAGCCTTTGTTTGTAGCTAGTATTCATTTATGAGTGAGTACATACCATATTCATCTTTTTGGGTCTGGGTTAACTCACTCAGGATAGTGTTTTCTAATTCCATTCATTTGCATGCAAAATTCAAGATGTCATTGGTTTGTCCCCCTCACCCCCACCCCGCTGAGTAGTACTCTAATGTGTAAATGTGCCACATTTTCTTTATCCATTCTCCAGGTGAGGGGCATCTAGGTTGTTTCCAGGTTCTGGCTATTACAAATAATGCTGCTATGAACATAGTTGAACAAATGCCTTTGTAGTATGATTGTAGTATCTTTTGAGTATATGCCCAAGAGTGGTATTGCTGGATCCTGAGGTAGGCTAATTTCCAATTTTCTGAGAAATCATCATACTGATTTCCAAAGTGGTTGTACAAGTTGGCATTCCCAGCAGCAATGGATGAGTGTTCCCCTTACTCTACATCCTCTCCAGCATAAACTGTCATTGCATTGGTGTTTTGGAGCTTAGCTATTCTGACAGGTGTAAGATGGTATCTCTGAGTTGTTTTGATTTGCATTTCCCTGATGGCTAAGGATATTGAACATTTCCTTAAGTATCTTTTGGCCATTTGAAATTATTCTGTTGGGATTTCTGTTTTGTTCTGTACCCCATTTTTCAATTGGATTATTTAGAACTTTGATGCCTAATTTCTTGAGTTTGATGTCTGATTTTTTGAGTTCTTTATATATTTTGGAGATCAGTCCTTGTCTGATGTTCTTCACAGATCTTGAAAGAACAATAATCAACTTCATATGGAGAAACAAAAACCCAGGATAGCCAAAACAATCCTGTACAATAAAGGAACTTCTGGAGGCATCACCATCCCTGGCATCAAGCTCTATTACAGAGCTACAGTACTGAAAACAAGTTAATACTGGCATAAAAACAGAGACGTTGACCAATGGAATTGAATTGAAGACCTGAATATTAACCCACATACCTATGAACACCTGATTTTTGATAAAGAAGCTAAAATTATACAATGGAAAGAAGAAAGTATCTTCAGCAAATGGTGCTGGCATAACTGGATGTCAACCTGTAGAAGAATGAAAATAGATTCATATCTATTCCCATGAACAAAACTCAAGTCCAAATATATTAAAGACCTCAGTATAAATCTGACCATACTGAGCCTGATAGAAGAGAAAGTGGGAAGTAGTTTTCAATGCATGGATACAGAAGACGACTTCCTAAATATAACCCCAGTAGCACAGACACTGAGAGTAACAATAAATAAATGGAACTTCTGAAACTGAGAAGCTTCTGTAAAGCAAAGGACACAGTCACTAAGACAAAAAGACAGCCTACTGAATGGGAAAAGATCTTCACCAACCCCACATCAGACGAAAGTTCCCAATTCTAAATACAGGACTTCAAAGTTTGACCATTCATGAAGCATTCATTTAATTAAGAGATAAGAGGCAGAAGAGACTTATGACATCTTACCACAAGAAATTGGAAAGATACAAATAAAGGGTGTTCAAGGTCACTTTATTGCTACTTTAATAAACACCACTACCAAAAAGAACTTGTCAGAAGGGAAGATTTTTTGGCTTCCACTTCCTTGTCATAACCCATCACAAAAAGAAACCAGGGCTAGAGCTGAAGAGGAAGCCAGGGAGGCACACTGTTTACTGGCTTGCTCCCTTGCCATCTCCCTGTCTAGAGCTCAGCTGTCTTCCTCACACAGTCCAGATCCTCTGGCCTAGGCTTGTGACACCCAGGGAAGGCTGAGAAATTAAGAAAATACCCTCAAGACATGCCCATAGGCCAATCTGATAGAGACAGTTCCCCAAGTGAGACTCTTTCAGGTAACTCTGGGCTGTGTCAAGTTGACAGCTAAAGATAACTGGGAGAGATGGACACATCATAATAAAGCCTTTACTTTGAACAACTCGTGGACACTAATGGAAATATCTTAAGGAAACATGAAAAAAATCAAGCAAAGGTGAAATGAAGATAAAGTAGAAAGAATTCTGTCTTAAGTAAAGTTAAATACTGGCTGCCCAAGAATGCTTTCTAGCACAAGAGTTGTTAGACAGGTGACTCGAAGATTACAGACCAGAAGATCATGTCCTCATCTATCCCAAAACTGGAAAGACGCCATAGCCATTCCAATCAGATACATCAAATATGAAGAGAGAGAACAGAAAGCACATCCCTTAGAAACAAAGGACATACACTATGTACACAATAATCATTGCATAAATTCATGGGAATACTTGAGACCCAGTTGAAAATGAAGTATGTTTATCCACTACTGTAAAAAGAGCAATCATGTCAAACTGACAGGAAAACAAAGTAAATTTCCATTCTATGGAGTCACCTTCAGATAATTCTGAAGAGTAAAAATTTAAAAGGTGCTAAAATAAATGTATCGGGCAGATGTGAAAAATATTAAAGTAGATTTTATCATACTATTGTCAAAATGAACAATAAGCCAAAAAGCATGAACTGAGGTAGAGTACATATTACATGCTGAAAGTTGTAATATTCAAGGAAACTTAGCAGCAGATATGAATGTTTATTCTTCAACAGTCTTACAACAACAGAGAGCAGAAACTGCCTGAGCCTTAAGAGGGAGTCAACAAGAAGGCTCGTCACTAACTACTGTTAGCCTATGCAGATCACAGAAACATCAGAGTCACCTAAGAATATCAAAGACACAAATAACATCGCCAGTCAATCTAGATCTGTGTTTGTGTGTATGTGTGCATTCATTTGTGTGCCAGGTGTGTGCATGTGTTTGTGTGCACTTATGTGTGCTTATTCATGAGTATCTGTGTGTATGTGTGCACATGAGCATGCATTTACATGCGGTTATATGAGTGCACATGCACACATGTGTGGTTATGTGTGCTCATTCATGAGTACATGTGCATGTGCGTGTGTGTGTGTGTGTGTGTGTGTGTGCAGTGCCTATATCAAACTCTGTGAAAGAACATACTTCTCAGTTGCACATGTAATAATTACAACCACTAATCACAAAGAAAAGCTATTTTCTCCTCCAAATAAAAGATAATATAAATGATCATTTTTGATCACAATGCCTCA
The DNA here is from genome assembly GCA_004026605.1 of Ondatra zibethicus. Classification (NCBI taxonomy): domain Eukaryota; kingdom Metazoa; phylum Chordata; class Mammalia; order Rodentia; family Cricetidae; genus Ondatra; species Ondatra zibethicus. Next base: position 8,008 of record PVIU01011369.1, on the reverse strand, counting down.
AAATTTGAAAGGAAAAACATTAAGGTGTCTATGGGAGCAGTTAAATTCCTAAAGAAAAAAATAACAATCCTAGTCGAGAGAAAAAAATGAAAACAGAAAGTACTGTTTGAAAAAAGACCTTTTTGAAAGTAGTTCAAATGTGACTTTAGTGGCCTTATTTTAAGTTGTAAAAGCAGTTCATGGATTAAAACTTGTCTACATTTAAAAGGAAAAATGGTAGAAAAATTATTTCTCAAATTAGTGTTAATTTATATGCATGTGTAAATGTGCATTTCAGCAATGTGTAGTTAAACATACATAGCTCCAGCGTGTGTGCTGAGTTTTTGCATTTTGCAGGAGGGAGTCAGTCATGTGGCTATGTAGTTGGAGTACATAAATCTGAAAGACCTGTCCTTCAGATAGGACAGGTCATGTGTCCTAGGAGCAATTGTGTGCACAGATGGTACATTTTTCTAATTTGTTCCCAGAGAGCACACCTTCTGATTTTCAGAAAGTCTCCATAAGGTCTAGCACTGTCCCAGAATATGTGTGTGTGTGTGTGTGTGTGTGTGTGAGAGAGAGAGAGAGAGAGAGAGAGAGAGAGAGAGAGAGAGAAAGAGAGAGAGAGAGAGAGAGAGAGAGAGAGAGAGAGAGAGAGAGAGAGATTGTACTGGCTAGTTTTATGCCAACTTGACATAAGCTAGAGTTATTTGGGGAGAAGAAACCTCAATTGAGGAAAAGCTCCCAACAGATTGGCCAGAGGGCAAGCCTATGACACATTTTCTTGGTTGAATATTGATGTGTAAGTCACAGTCCATTGTGGGTGGTGATACCCCTAGGCAGGTGGCCCTGGATGGTATAAAGAAAGCAGGCTGAGCAAATCATGGAGGGCAAGTCTATAAACAGTATTCCTCCATGGCCTCTGCATCTGCTCTTGCCTCCAGGTGCCTACCCTTCTTGAATTCCTGCCCTGACTTATCCTCAGCAATTGTGTGTGACCTGAACGTATAAGATGAAATAAACCCTTTCCTCTTCAAGTTGCTTTTGGCCATGTTGCTTTATCACAGCAATAGAAATCATAAGACAGTGACCAATTGCCAAATAAATACATTTCTTATTATTAGTCATGTCTACTTTTTAAAAAATCAATACTATATTAACTCATTCATATGTTTTTTTGTTTTTTTCCCCACTGTCATAATTTGAGTACATTCATGTGTTTTTAAAAAAATAAAGAAAATCTAAAGTAAAGCTTGTATTATGAATCTTAACGCAGGAAAGAAAACAGGCTCGAAGCAGGTGCCTGCAGGATTTAAGATAGTTTCTTCAACACTTGTCAAGATATGATCACAGATATTGGGCATAAAACACGGGTTAAACATGACATCTCCAGACATGGATGCAGAGTTTAACCTAATTACTTGTTAGAAAGCTCTATTTGAAAATAAAATGTGCTTAGCCTTTCTGGAAGCAGGAAAGGGAGAAAATGGATAACAAATAGCAGTGCAGGGGGCACTGGGAACTGAACAGGTTGACAACCCTGCTCAAGGGCTTTGCGTTCAATCGTCACCACCACTTAGGTAGAGAGCCTCACTAGCCTCACGTTGCACCAAAAGCTGCCAAGGCATTCATGACTTGGACTAAGAGTTAGTCTTTGAGTTTCACCCAAAGTTTCTGGCCTCAGTATCTCTATGCCACTGTTTATTCTCTAATCATTTCACTACTTAATTTCACACAAGTCCCTGCAGCTTGTAAGGATTTTTTTCAGCTCTCTTAAGTAGCTTTTCATGAAATATTTCTCAATATGTAGAAAAATTCTAAATAACCCCATCAGGGTTTAAATATCACCACAGTAGTTATTATACTCTTTACTCTTAAAAGTACTATGACTGGCTTATGTTAAGAAATATGACATGGTAGTTAAAGAACCAGTCACTTTTAGCTGCCCATCACACACAATGTCAGTTGTCCTTGGGGTGTGACATCATCTCTGCCACCTTCACTACTCACAGGATTATACTTTCAGTAGAATAAGTCTCTAAGAGGCCACGGGAAAAGTGCTGAGACCTCATGATCTCATTTCAACACATATGCCAGCAAGCGATAAAAACCGGAGACGTGAAATAGAGAACTATCAGTTGATAAAGAAATAAAATTGTCTTTAAATGCTATGTCGTTCAAAGTTTTCCAGGCTGCATTCCTGTCGACAAAGACAGCCATCCCTTCTTCAAAGACAGGGTCAGTCAAGGGCAGCCAGTCATTTATCTCCGAGGTGGCAGAAGTCTATAACTTAAGAGCACCCCACTTGAAAATGACAGTCATCGGGAGGCCCCTTTTATGATATCTCCCGCTTCCCAGCTGATAATAGAACAGAACTTAGGAAGGGCCACTCTGTGCCATGAATCAAAACGTACTTCACAAAAGTCATTTCCTATTGATGTTGGTGTGCCTGTTTCTCATTTATATTGATCAGTGGACATTTGTTTGCCAAGATAAAACTAAAAGAGATTGCCTGGATGCCCCGTGACATTTTCAAAGGGGAAATGCTTTCTAGTCAGCATTCTGTATATGACTGGTTTGCTGCAAGAGAAGATTACAAATCTTCTACCAGAGCGGTGTCGGAGATGCAATGAGGATAATAATGCTTAGGGGTCACTTCTTGTTTCTCAGGGGCAGTTTTCTTTCTTTCTTTCTTTTTTTCAAACAATGTTGGAAGGTGTATCATTTTTTAAATGAAATGGAAGCATGTGCTCAATTCAATTCAGTTAGACTATAGGATTTGGATGTTTGCAACCAAACCATGGACCTTATTCCTTACAGAGAATACATGAGTTCTAATAAACCTCTGCTGTGCTATGATAGGTGAAACACAGGTCCATGAGAAGGAACTGCATTGAAAGTGCTAACGCAGACAGGGGTAGGGTCATGTGCCCTCCTCCATTCATGTTAGAATGTTGACTGGCTTTATCTAGCTGAGGAATTATTGGAAGTTGATGGCTAATAGAGGAGGGAGAGTTACTTATATATTCAGGGATATCACTCCTGGTAGGGTATCCATGCTTCAGTGTTTGGCTTCATACCCAAGTGCATATAGGCAACACTAATTAGATTCAGTGGATTTTTAAAAAAACACCTAAAGTTGGGAAAGAGCAAGTTTCCAGGAACAGGATGAGGTTGCTGGTCTGGGAAGGGGTAATTGGAAGTGAGTAGGGTCAAAATACAGTGTATACATTCATGAAATTCTCAAACAGTAATGCCATTGCATACCTATTGAGAACTCTCTCTCTCTCTCTCTCTCTCTCTCTCTCTCTCTCTCTCACACACACACACACACACACACACATACAAACAAGCAAAATCTCAACACAACAACCAAAAAGTCAACTCTATACTACGTACAGGGACAATAGATGATGACGAGAACAGTGTCCCTGTAGTCAAGTAGAAGAGACAGCAGTTTATTTTTTGATTTGGGCAGGATACTTGCTTTCATTTAGTTCATAAAAAGAAGCACTCATGGAGCAACTATCAGGAAACCTTGTAAAGGGGTCACTTTTATGTCATATGGAAGACATTGATGACCAGGATAGCAGGTGGGTGACAACAAAGCTATCTGGGAATGGCTTATCAAAATCAGCTATCTGCTTTAATTACAAAGAAGCAACTGTAAGACTGAAGCTGGGAGTCATGGATTAATGCATTCAGAAAGGGAGCCTCAAACAAAATGCCCATTAAGCAGCGGTTAGTGTATTTTATCTTGACAATAAAATGGACAAGGGCATTGAGAAACTGACCTTCTGTGGTAACGTTGTGTGGCAACACTCTCCTCCTCTGATCTCGGTGCTACTGCAGGTCAAATACAAATCTTTATGACCACCTGAAGAGGCTCCTGATGAGGCTCAGTCATCCAATCCAGATGCACAGAGGCTGCTTTGAAGGTCATTCCTAATTTTCTGTTGTAAAGACACATGACATCCCGCCTAGCTGCCTGATTTCACTTTTTCTCGAGCTGCTGAAACTATAGGTGGCTTTTATTCAAAGCCCCTTCTCCGTTATTTTATGTTCCATGATGATGTGCATTCCAGCTTTTCTTGATATTCCAGATTTTGCTTTTGTTCCCCCTTCTTATAATTTCTCAATTAAAACTTGGTTTTCACCTAATGTTTCATCTACAATCACTTTTCTTCCTCTTGAAACACCCCTTGTCTACTTCCTGGAGTACCCACCTAGCTGTGACATTTGTGCTTAACCAAAAGTGTATTTTAAGAAATGCTGGAAAAGCTACAATATTGAGTTCAAGAAAATCTACAGAACCGGGCAATGACAAGAGCTTAGAATATTAGTGCAAGATGATCTGTTGCTGTTGGTGTGTGTTTGAGTCTGTGGGGGTGTATTTGGTGTATGTATACCTATATGTGTGGTGTGTTGGTATGTCTCTGTGTTGTACACGGTGTATATGTGTCTGTGTTATGTGTATATATGGTGTGTGTGTGTATGTGTGTATGTCTATGTGTCTGTGGTGTGTGTGTGCTTGCAGAAGAAGAACTGAAGAGAGCAACAAAGTATAAAAATAGTCTAGATAGTCTGTGAAGGAGAGATTGAACAGATATTAACTATATTATAATAATGAGGAATATTAGAGATATCATAAACCTTAAAAATAATAAATTCTCAATTATTTTACTTCAATTCAAGATATTACAGGTGAGTGATCCCTTGTTTCCTGCTGGAATCTGTCTATGGCACCACAACTATAGAGAGGGAGTCATTCTTCTCTACTTTTTAATAAGGCTTCTCATTTCTTAAATTAAACAAACCTTTCTGCCTAGTATTGAGACTATCTGTCCAGTCCTCCCTAGATAATAAATTCTTATGCTCCTGTTCCTATATATTTCTTGGATAGCTAACACAGGATCTTGTTCAAATACTGAAAAACTCAGCGATGGCCTGGAAAGATGGCTCAGTGGTTAAGAACACTTGGCTGGTCTTCCAGAGTACTGGAATTCAATGCCCAGCACCCATGTTACAGCTATCTATAACTCTAAGATCTGAACCCTCACACAGGCATACATATAGACAAAACACCAAAGCACATAAAATAAAAATAAATAAATCATTAAAAACAACTCAGCCAGTGCTACTTAGATTATATGTTTGGTTTTTTAGACATTTTGGGGGTCCTTTTAAAATTACTATTCTCTCTCTCTCTCTCTCTCTCTCTCTCTCTCTCTCTCACACACACACACACACACACACACACACACACACACACACACCAGGATGCAGATCCTGGAGAACATAGATCCTATTTCAGTCATTTGCTGCCTATTTCTCTTCAGCTAGGGGAAAGGGCTTGCGAGATTTCTCCCAACCACATAGGGACATCAACTGGAGTGATTGGTTGACGGAAGTTTCTGTCCTGTCTGGTCCCACAACTGTTCAGTCCCCAATAAAACACACAGAGGCTTTTATTAATTATAAACTCTTTGGCCTATTAGCTCAGGATTATTATTAACTAGCTCTTGCAACTTTAATTAACCCATAATTCTTGTCTATGTTTAGCCATGTGGCTTGGTACCTTTTCTCAGTAAGGCATTCTCATCTTGCTTCCTCTGTGTCTAGCTTGTGACTGACTCTCTGCCTTTCCTCTTCCCAGAATTCTTTTAATCTGATCACCCCACCTATACTTCCTGCCTGACTACTCACCAGTCAGTGTTTTATTAAACTAATACAAGCGACAAATCTTTTCAGTGTACAAGAACATTATCCCACAGCAGGTGGTCATTCTTCAGTACCATATTGTTGGGATTTTATGGCTGAAACTTGTGTGTCTTACATAGCAGAGACAATCTCACAGCAAACTTCCTGGTGTTCTGGCTCTTAGAATCTTTCTGCCCCCTCTTCTATGATGTTCCCTGAGCCTTAGTCATAGGGGATGTGTTGTAGATATATCGATTGGGTCTGAGCACCCCACAGTAAGTTGTTCTTCATGTTTTGACCAGTTGTGGGCTTCTGTAATGATCTCTGTCTGCTGCAAGAAGTTTCTTAGATGCTGAGTAAGAGTTGCACTCATCGGACAGACTTGGGGACTGGATCATTGATCCTGGTAAGACCTGAGAGTTAGATGTCTCATGGGCTGATCAGACTGCCCTGGTACATAAAATGTACAATCAGGGCGAAGCTCAAATACTTTCTAATAGTAATTATGATGAAATATTCTGTGGGACAGCATTCTACCTTCCAGTACTTTTAGTATTATTATTTAGCAGTTTCTAATATGTGCCTAATATTACATTTTATCATTTGAGCATTTATTCATATTGATACATGTATCCATTCATTCATCATTCATTGGATTGGGTTGCTTATATATTTCTAGTCATGCACCATGCAAACCATTGAAAATGAAAAGCCTACAAAATTATTCATGCTGTCAAGAAAATTCTGTCTCAGGGTGTAAATAAGCAAAAACACTAATAGGTTACAGTGTTATTATGGACAAATGATATGTGAGAGCAGACAAGCTGAGTTGTGTCATCTAAATGAACGGGGTAGGGAAAGGGTTAGAGGCCCTTCCCAGATGAAGCGTTACTGAGATGAGCTCATCAAAACCACTAGTAGATTTAGCACAAGAGGATTGACCCTACATTCCTTCATCCCTATTTTCCCCAGGATTCCCTGAGCTCTGCCTATGTGGGCCTACATCTGTTTCTTTAAGTTGATAGATGAAGCCTCTCTGTTGGCAACTGGGCTAGTCACAGGTCTATGAGTATAGTAGAATATCATAAGGCATCATTACATTGACTTATTTTTCCAGTCAGGTTTGGTTCTATCCTAGGTCTCTGGAATATCCATCCTCTGGGGCCCGGTGCTCCAGTCACTATCAGAAGTGGGCTCCCTCTCAGACTAGGCTGGAAATTTCAGGGGTGGCATGGGTCTCAGGCTTGACCAGTTATTGGTTGGCCATTCCCACTATTTTTGTGCCACCTTTACTCCAGAGTATCTTGTAGGCAGGACAAATTGTAGGTCAAAGGTTATGTGGCTGGGTTGGTGTCCTAATCCCTCCACTGAAAGTCTAGTTTGGTTACAGGAGGTGACCAGTTAAATCAGAGGGGTCAAGGACACCACAAGAAAACCCACAGAATCAACTAATCTGGACTCATAGGAGCTTACAGAGGCTGAACCACCAGCATGCATATTATTGACCTAGGCCCTCTGCATGTATTTTACTTTTGTGTAGCTTGATCTTCTTGTGGAACTCTTAACAGAGGGAGCAGGGTCTGTCTCTGACTCTTTTGCTGGATTTTGGGACCCCATTCCTCATACTAGGTTGCCTTGTCCAGCCTTAATATGAAGGAAGGTGCCTAGTCTTATTGCAGTTTGGCATGCCCTGTTTGGTTAATATCAATTTGAGGCTTGCCCTTTCCTGGATAGACATGGAGGAAAAGTGGACTGGGGAGCCGAGGGAAGCATGGGGAGGGACTGGGAAGAGAGGAGGGAGGGAAAACTATTGTCAGGATGTAATAATAATAACAACAACAACAACAACAACAATAATAACAGTAATAAATCATTTTTAAAAAGGAGGAACCAGGGCTGGCAAGACATTTTGTGTGAAGTTTAGAGCATCCCTAAGTCCTTTGAATTATAAAATATAGTCACAGATTATGAATGGCAGGGGTTGAAAGCAGGTGTTGGAAATTCATAGAGAGTACAGGAAGTAAAGTGTAAACTATACTCTGGATGACTTAGTGTTTGGCAACTGTGCTAAGCTACTAGAGCACTACTCTCTCAGCTCTTGGAAAGCACTGTCTGGTTTGAAATGGACCAGCACCATGCTTCCCCTAGACAGTGTTCAAGGCAGATTACTTCAGTAGAAATGGGAAGTATGTGTCAGGAACTGGTAAAGTTGAGGGCAGAGCTGGGAGAAAATGCAGCATCATAAAGGGCTGGAGTTAAGGATTTTTTTTCCCATACATTGTTTTGTTTTATTTTTTCCATTCAAGAACATAATTAAAGATAAAAAAAA
>PVIU01011368.1:43314-65251 GCA_004026605.1 Ondatra zibethicus | reverse complement strand
GGGGGGACTGTGGGGAGGAAGTTTCTGACTCACTGACCTGGTGGACATCGCACCACACAGAACGCCAGGAGGGCAGCTGCTCTCTGGGAACGGCCTGATGTCTCATCAAAGCAGAAGCAGCTTGTGTCTATGCTGGGACTCTATCATCCCTCTATGGTGTTCCAGAGGTCATGAGTACTTTGCTTTTGAGGAGTTAAGTAAACGCTACTGCTAAACAAAATGCTTCTCCTTAGAAATTCAAAGTACGCTTCCACAGACATTTTAAGGCCTTTGAGACTTTGTGGCAATGTTCCAGATAACTAGCAAGCCAGTGCTCAGTCTGCAGAATAAGCATTAGCAGTAGGTATAGATCTAAGTGCCAGGCCTGTAGCATGGGGTTTACCTGCATTTTTTTTCTCTCTTTTTTTCTTTAAGTGTGTGGTGCTCAGGACTGAGGCCATAGCCTCTCTCATGCTTCACCTCTGGGCTACACCTCAACCCCTCATTTGTTCTTTACAACAACCCTATAAGCTGTATAATTATTAGGTGCATTTTGCAGATGAAAGCAGACAAGGGAATTAGAGCTAAGAAAGGTTAACTTGCCCATGGTCACACAGCAAGGAGCAAGGAAGTATCTGGGCCCTGATTCAAACTCCAGCCAGATTGAGTGTTCTTCCTATGCTGAGAATCCACTTGGTAGTGTATCCCAATACTATAACTATCGTAAAAGCCACCAAAATTGGGAACTACCCAGCACTAATACTCACAACAAGATGCACAAAATAATCATTTCTAAGGTTCGAATATTTATGTACTGGAATAGGAGAGGATACAGTGGGTAGGGGAGGGTACGGTGGGTGGCAGAGGGTACAATAGGTAAATGTACTTGCTTTTGAGCACGAGAACCTGAGCTTGGATCCAGGGACACACTGTAAAAACCCTGGGTGTGATCCCACACTTGACTTTAACACCAGCACTGTGGGGACAGAAGCAGGAGGCTTGTGATGGGTTGCTAGCACAACCTAGCTCCACGCCCATGGAAAGACGGAGCCAGACACCAGACACCCTCTTCCAGCTTACACACCCTAAGCATCCATGAACATGAACACACACACATGCACACATGTTCCCACATACACACAAATTTATTTACTTATTGATAAATTTATTATTTGATGCTGGGGATTTAGCTCAGAAACTCTCACAAGCTAAGCACATGCTTTACCACTGATCCAAACCTTCAGTCCTTTTACCAGGGGACGTAAAAGATTTGAACAAATGAAAGCCATCGCATGCTGCTAAATCAAAGACAAATGAAGGGACCCTAACCAGCCCAGGTCTGGCAAGCATGGCTCTGGCAGGCCTTGCCCATCTCCTGATTCCCTCTGCCTTGCTAAGAACTGTTAGATTACATTCCTAAAGCTAGACCTCAGGGCCTGTTCTCATATTTGGCCACTTTTTTCTCCTGAGGCTGACTACTAAGGTCCAGAAATCAAAGTATTGAAGCCCACCAATCAAAAGTCCCCTTTGGATCACTGAATTAACATGCCCAATTAAAATTAAACACCTCATCCTAACACAGGCTTTTACCTTTATAAACCGCCATTTTCCCATGTGACACATCTGTCTCCTCTATCCAGGGCAGTCCTTTGTTCTCTCAGACAAATATTCCTGTCCCCTTTCCCTCGTTCCCTTCCCCTGCTCCCTCCTCCTCTATCTCCTGTCTTTGTCTCTTATCCCTGCCCTCTGTCCCTCTGGGGCAAATAAGTCTCCTTTGTGCTGAGAACTTGGCCTTGGGGGTCCTGAGATGATACTTTTCTTTTCAACAATAATGTGAAGTTATCGTTTCAAATTCAACCCGATCTCTTACAAGTAAGTCCCGGGGTACATTTTGTTTGGAAAAGTGACCATGCACAGATGAGGAAGGATGTGAGCTGGGGCTAGATGTCAGAAGACTCCTGGGGGCCACTCTAGCGATTAAACATGGTTCCCCTGGCACCAGGTAGGAGTTGTCAATGAAGAGCTGAATGTAATAGCTCAGACCTGCAATCAGCACTCAGGAAGCTGAAGCAGGAGGATCACTGTCAGTTCAAGGGTAATCTGTTTGAAAAAGAAGCAAAACAAAATAAATAGCCTGCAATCCTAACACTGGGGAGGCAGAGGCAGGAGAATCACAGAAGTTGATAGCCTGGTCTACAGAGTGAGTTCTGGAGCAGCCTGGGCTACTGGTGCATGTGTGACTGTTCTCAGGAGGGGTGAACAGCATCTACCTTCTCCAGACAAGGAACTGATGACAGACCAGACTGAGGATAACACAGAAGTCCAAACTGGTGGACCTGGGAGTTTTCCTAGGGTTATTTGCAGAAGCAGAATGACTCAGAGACAGCTGTATTGCCAAAGCCCACGCCAGCATGGGTGACAGCTCATAAAACCTGGGAACCTGGAGCGTAAGGCACAGCCTGTAGGCAGCTGCACAGGTTGGAGTGCGGCTGGTCTGAGTGTCTCCCAGTGTCCTTTCTGCTTTTACATGCTTGCGGAGGGAAGGGCCCACTGAATCTGGTCAGTTTTGGGAACTTCCTGAAGCTTTTGTTAACTTGCAGTGCTGATAAACTCCCCTGCAGGATGGGCCTTTTCACCTCCCTTCAGTCTGCTGCCCCCTCCCGTTTAACATCGTGGGCCCTGACCGACTTTCCTCCAAGATGGGAGGTTCTCCTCTCAGAAGAAACTGCCGCACAGCAGCCACAGACGAGACCCCGCCTCGAAGAAAACAAAACAAAAAATTAAAAGCTGGAGATGATCTGAAGGATAGATAATGAATAAAATTATTCTTCCTACCTAAGCCAGTAAAAAGATAATTGACCTAGTTTATATATGAGCAAAGTTTATCAATAAGTAAATTAGCAACATTGAAATTACCAATCAATGTTTGAGAAAAGTATATTCTTCTTCATAATAAAACAGTAAGCAAAAACAAAAACAAAAAAGGGTAAACAAAAGCACAGGTAAAGTAAATAGAATAAAGTAAATATAATAGCTTTTTCACTTAGAAGAAGGACCACTTAGCCAGGTGGTGGTGGCACACGCCTTTAATCCCAGCACTCGGGAGGCAGAGGTAGATGGATCTCTGTGAGTTCGAGGCCAGACTGGTCTATAAAAGTGAGTTTCAGGATAATCAGGGCTGTTACACAGAGAACCCTGTCTTCAAAGGAAAAAAAAAAGAGAACCTTTAACAATGGGCCTGAATGCACCCAAAATTTCTCTTTTTATTTTTTTCAAAATTCCTCTTCTAGACTTATGCAAAGGGAATTGGAAGTGTTCATAAAAGTTAAAAATTAGAAGTAGCCTAAAGAGGTAGTTATAAGTATATAAGAAGTTATAAGTATTTGTTAGAGATGGGTATTATCGTTGTTTTATAAATCTTTTTCTAGTTGTCTTCCTTCCTCCCACTGTGGTCATTCATGCCTTCCTTGGAAGCAGAGTTGACCAACCTAGAGATGCACTGGAGTGTAGTAGAGAGGACACCAAACCCAGAGGAGAAGCAGGAAGCAGGAAGCAGGGCTCTGCCTGCTCTCCAGGATAAGCAAGGGGCCTCTTGCTATACTGGGGGAAAAGCTGTGAAGTCAGATATTGGACAAAGATAGCCAAACTAGAAACCAACACACCAAAGAAGCATGAATTAGCCAACAGCATGGTTGTGTTCAATGACCCGGTCCATAGCTTACAACCATTCACACCCCAAGATACCTATGATGGATTTCTACATGGTGCAGAGATCATGCCCTAGGCCCTCTGTGAGCTTGAACAAGATGCGCTGTTGAAAACAAGCCAGAACCACAAACTCCGAAGGGGAAACAGCACATGTGTGTTTTATTTGTTTGTCTGTTTGTTTGTTTTTGAAAAGACATTTGGCATCTATTCATGGGGAATGGGATTAGATTTGATTAAACGAGAGAACCCCCGACTCCATCTGGTTCCCCCGTCAGTGGGGAGGGATTTGGGAGAGCTAGGGTTTGTCTCTTGGTGTACAAGAATCAAATATAAAATTCAAACTGCCCCTTATTTGAGAAGTTGTAAGGTACTGGCTTTCTGATTGTTTAGACTCCTGAGTCACTCTGCAATCGAGGGATCACCTTTCCCTGGCTTCTTGGAAATGTGCTATTGTTCTGTTCTGTGTTTCTCTCTCTTCCAGCGACAGCGAGTCCTAATCTGAGCGGTGTTGGTGTTCTCCAAGAACACACTCCCTGAGGGCACCTGCTGGGCCTGCCACGGGAAGATGAAGAGGAGACAAGATCCATTGGTTTCAAATCAGTGTAGACACAAGACCCTTTTACTGTTTCTTCCACCACCCCCTCTTCAGACGATCACATCCCATGGACCAGTCCTAGGAAAGGCCTGGCTGCCCGCCAGAGTAACAGTCTGAGTGGAACTCAGGGTGCAGAAGGAGCACTTGTGAGGTGCTGACTTCTGATCTGTGGGTGTCCCCTCCTCACTCATTCTGATCACCCTTAAGTCGCCAACACTGGTCTGCTTCACTCCTGAGGATTCAAATAAGGAAGCTGGTCTTCTTCCGGGTCACCTTGTTATTCATGTCCTCTGATAGGTCAACTCCGTTCTTCTGGGACTTTTTTCATGTCATGCCACATCACAGAGAAGACACCAAATAAAGCAAGTGATTCATATCCACACCAGCCCAGGGGGCTGTTGAGCTTGTTTCTCACCTGCTAAAGAAACACAGCAAGGAAGGGCACAGCCCTCACGGGAGATCCCTGAGTGGCTCGTAGACTTGCACCCAGCCACACTCAGGCACAACTCAGTCACTTTTGAAAACTGTGTAGAAGAAATAGCCGTCGTTAAAGAGAGAAGCAACATTTTCCCTCTCCACCAAGATCACCTTGCAACATCTCAAAGCTGTTGTTTTGATCTTGTCTCATCCCACAGGCCTGTCCTGTACGGGCACGCGGCATGGAATGCGTGCAGGCTGAGATCATCGTGGACGTTCTCAAGGGTGAACAAGATAGATCTGTACCTGTAGCAGCTGCGGCTCGCTGCGCTCTGCAGTCTCTCCTGCAAGCTACGGCCCTTCCTGTAGAGCTGGGAAGAGTCCCCAGCACTCAACACAACACTCTGGGAGGTGGCTATCAGGTCATCAGAGAAGACATTCTGCATGAGATTCCCGGATATCCACATGCTAAAAACTGTGGAGCGAAATGCAGAAGGGCCCACTAATATCTTCTCCTCCATCAAGCTGATCTCATTTAATCCTTAGCTTTCTAGCTCTGACCTTTGAAAGGCTATCTAGCAAATTGAGTCCTTAGCTCTCCTGGGATGCTCGGTATTTTATTCCAGGAAAGAAACAAAGAATGAAAATTTTATTCTGCTAACCACGTATAAACCGAGGGGAGATGAAGCTAACTGAACTTTTTGCTGCTGAATTTGGAGTCTGTGTTTGAAAGGCTACCTTCATGCTCCACAGAGCGCCTTCTGCCTCCTTGAGGCCCCTCCATCGAGCTCTTGTCTTCTGAGCTATGCAGATAATTTTATAGGCAGAACTGCAGGCCAGAGTGATCTCTCTAGACAGTGAAAGACGAAGTCTGGTTGCATCGGATCTTGCCTCTCCCACTGTCCTGGGACTTTGCAGTGCTCTGACAAAGGACAGTGTTTGACAGTGTATCCTCAACAGATTGGTCTGCCGTGCCCTCAGCATTCTGACACGGCTCTGTCCCTGCCCCTGGACATTCACAATCAATTTGTAACCTGCCCTGATTCTCAGACATTCACCCAGCAAATGCTGTCTTCTGAGTCATCACTGCTCGTCCTTTCTTCTGTTCCTTGAAATTTACTTGTCTTTCTCAGAAAAGTCTAGTTCCCTCTTTCTCGGGCTGTCTAAGATCCTCGTTGACTACCCAGGCCTTTGACCTTGGTCTAATCCTGTCCAATATCAAACTTTGGAAGTCCTCAGAAGTGTCCGAGGTCTTGGACTATTACTCTGGATAAAGCGGTGTTTTGTGAGATGATAATGAAATTCTCATCCAATCTGCTAAATAACCTCAAACTCCCAAAGAAACAAATTGACCTGTAAGACATTGGGTTTACATCTGAGAGTTGTGTTGGCTTCTCTAATTGCTCAGTGCCCAGGAACTTTCTACAAAGCTAGTTTGCTTGGCAAGACTCACGATATTAGCACGGGTCAAGCGGTCAAGTTAACCCTAGGATCCTGAATCCTTTTATTATTAGGTAATCAGAGCACAGCATATGTATATGACAATTCCAAGAATTCTTTTTTAAAAACTTATTTACCTATGTATATGACTATTCCATTTACTTGTGTGCCCGCATTACAGAAGAGGGCATCAGATCTCATTATGGATGATTGTGGGCCACTACATGGTTGCTGGTAATTGAACTCAGGACCTCAGGAAGGATAGCCAGTGCCTTTAACCACTCTCTCCAGCCCTCCAAGAATTCTTAAAACAAAATATTTATCTTTTACATTATTAATAGAAAAAAAAAACCTCATCAGTTTGTTCGAGCTGGATAGCCAATCAGAACAAATCAGATTTTAAAATAAAGATGGTCAGGGAATATATCCCAGTTGGGGGTTGATTGCATCACACACAAAAAGCCCTGGGTTCAGTTCTTAGCATAAACTCAGTGTGGCTGCAGGAAGGTCATCCCTACAAGTTCAAGGTCATTCTCCGTCACAGAGGGAATTTGTGGTCAGCCTGGACTATGTAAGACCTTACTCAAAAAAAACCCAGAACCCAAAAAACAAAGAACCATTTTAAAGACACATGCTTTGGTGTGTTTTTAAAAGCAAAGTAGGTTGATAACATTGCCTGGAAGAATTCCTTTGGAAACTTGTTTCAATAAATATGTAAAAACTTCCATTTGTGACTCTTTTTTTTAAATAAGTGTATTGAATTTGTTCTTTGACAGATCCCTATATGAAGAAGTGCAGTCTGATTGCTGTGACCCCCCCACCCTCCCTAATCCTTGCCCACCCCATCACTCTCTCCAAGTCTCCTGCCCACACTTGCCGTTCTGTTTTGAGACACCTTGAGTTTAACCAGGATTGTCTGTGGGACCCAGGGTTTGGAACAACTGGGTTCTTTTTTTTTGTAGGTATTCTTTTATTTTTTTCCATTCAAAAAAAAACAACAAAATTTTTACATTTCTTCCCCTTCTCCCAGTCCCCTCCCGCTCCCCCCACCCCTCAACAACTGGGTTCTTAAGTGGGCATATAATTAAAAACAATGACTGTCCCCAAGGATTCCTTAGTAGTCAATAGTTCTTCGATTTCTGATTGCCTGTTAATTGGCTGTCTTGTGTAGGCAGTCGTAGGCACCGTGAGGTCATGGCTGTACTGCTGTGCCAAGTCAAAAAAGATAGGATTTCACAACCCTCTCCCAGTCTTCTGGCTCTTACAGTTTTTCTGCCCCCTCTTCCGCAAGAATTCTTTCCTCTAAAGGAAAAGGGGGCGGTGTCTGACCTGGTGTATCTGCAGAAACAAATGTTACTCCTAGCCTTAATCAGAGAGGCTTCTCTTAGCAATGGCTGGCACTGAATGCAGAGACCCACGGCTGCTCACGGCGCTGAGAATAAGTGACAGCTGAGTGTTCCACCCTAACCAGGCCACCTGCAGCTCTCAGTGCCTTGACTCCTCTCTCTGGGACGGGCATTACTCCCCACATGCATGGACATAGTCCGGATCAACCTTGGCCTCCCGGGTGGCATGTACTTTCGTTGGCTTACAGAGCTCTGGCAATAGAAGTGATACCAGTAAAACTAGGAAACTTAAACAAAAAAACCTTCAGTGTGTCTTGCAATTAGGTTATAAAAAACAACAATTGATACCATCTCTGGAAAAAGGCCTTATGTTGAGTAAACAAAATGTGGGTGCTAGCTTCATCTTCTGTCAGAATTAGTGCAAACTCTAAGCCTTGTGGTGATAAGACACAGTTTCCCACTGGGAAGACAATGCTGAAGTCATGTTGTGGGGGAAAACATTGACATTTTATACTGAATTCAATTAGCACACATGACTTTTCACATTCTGAAGACACTCAGGGAGCATGCTGGGGTTTTCTTTTAATAGCTACAATAAGCAGCTAGGAGCAGCTTTCCTTACAGACACACTGCTACAACCACAATGGTCAGAAGAACAACTGTAGCCTAGTGAGGAACGGCATCAGTCTAACCTGCTGGCAACTGCATAACCCAGACAACCGGCTGCCCAAGCCTTTGGTCTTTTCAGGTTCCCCTTGACATTGCTATGGCTCTGTGTTGACTGATGCTGAAATCTGACTTCCCTCCTCTTGAGACTACTGCTTCTAAGTTCCTGGTGTTTTCATTTTGGGATGCTGTTAATCCTGTTACCTTTTCTCAATAACACGCCATTCTCGGGAGGTAGTAATCAATATAATTGTACAAAACCATGACCTCTGTAATACTCTAAGCTCTGAAGTATGTTGAGAAATTAAACACCTAAACCAAAGTACTTGATATTGTCTGGGATCAGAAGGATGACTTAGAACTGTTGAACACAGCCGAAGGTGGAGTGTGTTTGTTTCTTTAGGATTGAACTTGGATTGGTGAGCAGACGCAGGCGGACTGGCCCTTCTCAGCCCATCTCACACTGTTTTCCTCGGCCTTCGGAGCTTTATAAGTGGATATGTGACGCCACCAGAGCACATTCTTCCGTCTTCCTCCTTGGGTTTGCATGTGAAGAATGGACGATGTGCATCTACCATGAAATAGGCGTCTATTTCAGTGGAAAGTAATCATTGTGTTATTCTCAGATAAAATCGCTGAAATTATAAAATAGTATCAGAAGCCTGAAGGCTGCATGATTAAAAGGCAGGCTTTTGAAATCACAGGGATTGTAGGCATTCAGTAATAATAATAATAATAAAATAGTAATGCAGTGCATCAGTGGTAATTTAACCCATCAGTGCATACCCACGTACATCTTGAACTTATGGTTCACTAAAAAGGGCTGTGTTCAGTTCCTTCATTTTACAAGCAGCTAAACTGGTTCTTTAGGAGGTCAGTTAGGTCAGATGGCCGTGAGTTAGAGAAGTACCTCACCTGCCTCTGTCCTAGCGATGTCCATATTCTAGGCTGCAGCCCTCACATAAGAACTTTCCAGTGCTGGTTGGGGTGGCTGGGAGGAAGGTCAAAGCCCTTGCGACCAGCTTTGACAATCTGAGTTCAGTTCCTGGGACCCACATGTGGGAGGAGGTTAACAACTGAGTCCTGAAAATTGTTCTCTGATCTCCACATGTGTACCGTGGTGCTTGCACACACACACACACACAACACACACACACACACACACACACACGTAAATAAGAAAGGCTTTTGTTTAAAGGATTGTCCACTTGGAGATGTAGGTCAGTTGCAAAGCACTTGCCTGGCATGAGCAAAGCCAGAGGATCCATCCCAGCACTGCAGGAAAATGGCAGCAAGAACAGAAAATTTGCCCCATGGCTACTGATTAGAACTGATTCATAAATTCATCAAAGTTTTAAGATGAATTGAATTGTCTTACGTGTCAGAATGATACATAGTAACACTTTTTTATGATTGAGGCTTTATCAGTGTCCGGTATACGTGTGTGTGTGTGTGTGTGTGTGTGTGTGTGTGTGTGTGTGTGTCTGTGTGTAGGAATCATTCTCTTCTCACGTTCATTTTTAAAACTTTATTTTTAGTTGATTTTGATTTTATGGGCATGAGGGTCTTGCCTACATGTTTGTCCGTGCACCATGCGAGAGGTGCCCACAGACATCAGAAGTGGGTATGAGGTCTTCTAACACCAGAATCACAGACAGAGTTGAAAACACCCATATAGGTTCTGGGAATCAAACCTGGGTCCTCTTGAAAGGCACTCAGCACTCTTAAGCCCTGAGCCATCTCTCCAGCCACCTTCAGGGGCAGTTAATTTTTTTTTTATTTAAAGTAAATAAGAGCACATGGATTTGTATGCTAAGTTGTTCACTCAGCAGTGATTGGTTGAAAAGGATTTCTAAAGTAATTTAAAAATGAAGAACTGTGAAATAGGAGAAGGGATGCTTGTCATGGCTTTGCTTCCATGCCCGCTGATGGGTATCAGCATACCAACATATCAACATGCGGGCTAACACTGTATTTACAAAATGTGCTGCTTACAAGAGGTAAATGTGCATCTTGCTAAGGAAAATTCATGCGATCCCAGTCTCAAACATTCTTTCAAAACCGAACCTGCTTTATCCAAAGTCATCTAGCTCCCAAACTCAGTTTTCTACATCTCTGTAAGATAACATTATTCTTGTCTTTATCCTTCCTTTCTGAACATCTTTATATGAATGAATGAACCCTGTTTATGGAAATGTAATTTAAAATATTTTTAGTAAAAATGAAAAGAATACTAGAGATCAAACCTCTCTCTTTCTTAATGATTGACTCTTCTTCATGGCTTCATCCCATCTCCGTCTTCCACACCTTGACGTTGTAACTGAGTGGGACTGAATTGACAGACTCATAAGGCGTAGAGGAGATGAAGACATGTTGAATGGGACACGTACACAGAGAACAATCAGAGCGTTGACCGGCAGACCCTAGAGCCCCCAGTGTGTTTCCTTCCTGTATCAACCGGACCCTCCACAGCAATGTAACTCATCAGCCTGGATCCAACAATGTAACTCATCAGCCTCGATCCAACAATGTAACTCATCAGCCTGGATCCGACAATGTAACACATCAGCCTGGATCCGACAATGTAACTCATCAGCCTGGATCCGACAATGTAACTCATCAGCCTGGATCCAACAATGTAACACATCAGCCTCGATCCAACAGCAGACAAGTCCACAGTGAAGAGCAAGGACTAGGACAGAGTCATGGTCTTGACAAAATTTTATTTTGTTACAAAGTTAGTCCAGTCTATAATACTAGAGACAAATCAAGCTGTTTCCCAGGGCCGGAGCAATGCTAAGCAGTTAAGACCGCTTGTCCATCTTGCAGAAGACCTGGGTTCTTTTTCCAGTGCCTATATGGTTGGGCCACAAGTGCCTATAATTCCAGTTCCAGGGGATCTGACCACTTCTTCTGTCCTCTGCAGGCACCTGCACGTATGTGGTACACATACATATATTCAGATACATATACATAAATAAAATCTTTTTTTCATTTAGAATATTTCTTTTTTAAAATTGTTTTTATTGAGCTGTGTATTTTTCTCCCATCCCCTGCCTTCCTCTCTCCTCCAATTCTACCCTCTCCCATGGTCCCCATGCTCCCAATTTACTCAGGAGATCTTGTCTTTTTTTACTTCCCATGTAGATTAGATCCATGTATGTCTCTCTTAGGGTCCTCTTTGTTGTCTAGGTTCTCTGGGATTGTGAATTGTAGGCTGGTTTTCTTTGCTTTATGTTTAAAAGCCACTTTTGAGTGAATACATGTGATATTTTTCTTTCTGGGTCTTGGTTATCTCACTCAATATGATGTTTTCTAGATCCATCCATTTGCCCACAAATGTCAAGATGTCATTATTTTATTCTGCTGTGTAGTACTCCATTGTGTAAATATACCACATTTTCCTTATCTATTCTCCAGTCAAGGGGCATTTAGGTTGTTTCCAGGTTCTGGCTATGACAAAAAATGCTGCTATGAACATAGTTGAGCACATGTCTTTGTGGCATGATTGAATATCCTTTGGATCTATACTCAAAAGTGGTATTGCTGGATCTTGAGGAAAGTTGTTTCCTAATTTTCTGAGAAATTGCCACACTGATATCCAAAGTGACTGTGCCAGCTTGTATTCCCACCAGCAATGCAGGAGTGTTCCCTTTACCCAACATCTTCTCCAGACCTAAACAGAGAACTCTCAACAGAGGAATCTAAAATGACTGAAAGACACTTAAAATGCTCAACATCCTTAGCCATCAGAGAAATGCAAATCAAAACAACTCTGAGATCCCATCTTACACCTGTAAGAATGGCCAAGAGCATAAATAAAATCTTAAAATAAGCAAACTGCTTCTCACACAAGAAAGATGAGTCTAATTTTTGAGAATCTGGATTCTCCTAAGTCTCTCAACTTTCCATTGCAGGGCAATGGGTAGCTCATGTGCTGAAAGGATGGCCTGTAGCCCCAGTCACAAGGAAACAAAAGGAGCTGGTCCAAGCAAGGGTGAGCCGCTCAAGCAGGTCAGCAGCTGCTGAAAGTCTTTCTCCCGATCCGGTGAAGCAACCCCACCCACATATCTGGTCAACCAGTCTGCACGGTGGCTGGGTACAGAGGACTCTTTGTTGACCTGAGTTTTGAACACGCTATTGTCCTTTCCTTCCAAGAGTAAACACTAGAACAATGGTCGTCAGTCTGGTCACTGGCACCTCCAGAACACAGCTTGAAATAAGTGCCAGAGGTGGAAGGGTGGGCAGAGAGAGAAGGCAGAACCCCAGGACTAGAAGTGTTAAATCATGCTGCCCAGCCCAGGAGGTGGTGGCGCACACCTTTAATCCCAGCACTCAGGAGGCAGAGGTGTGCAGATCTCTGAGTCTGCAGCTAGTCTGGCTAATATAGAAAGTTCTAGGACAGCCAGGGCTATACAAAGAAACCCTATCTTAAAAAAACCAATAGAAACAACAATAATAATACTAATAAATAAGCAAATAAACTATGCTGTACAAACAGCCTCAATTTTGGACAGCAGCGATAAAACCTAATTCCTGGGGGCTGGGAGGGATGGATAAGAGCACTTGCTGAATAAGCACAAGGCCTCGAGTTCGGATCCTACCACCCATGGCTGTGTGTACCTGTAACCCAGCACCATGTGGGATGTGGACAGAGGGGTGACTGGGGCTTGCTGGCCACTGGCCTAGCTCCAGGTTCAGTGAGCCTGTTTCAAGGGGGTAAAGTGGTAAGCAAGAGAGCAGGACCCCTGATATCCTCCTCTAGCCTGCACACCTGGACACATATATGCTTATACACTGTACACATAAACCGTACTTGCACAAATACGTGCACACACACACACACACACACACACAGAACCCTATGTCTTGGACCTAGACACTATTAGGAGTCTGGAAATCAGGGAGAAAACAAACACCCTCTTCCAAGAATGCAAGGAAGGAAGACATCGGGTGCAGGGGAGAGGCATGCCAAGACACTCGCAGGGGGCAGGTGTTCCGTGCGAGAATTTGCCAGAATTTAAGTAGCACAAAATAGCACGTCTTTCACAGCCACAGTCTGGCTTTTAGAGCCCCCAAGCCCGCCTTTTGCATAAGACTTGCGGAAAGCAGAAAAAGCTCGGCTTCATCCTGGCTCCAGGTGGCCTGCCTCTGGATACATTTAGCGGTCACGCATCCCAAGACTGAAAAGCTCAGATGGCTTTGAATTTCGGACACCTGATGCTGTCTGACTAGCCACCTCAAAACCTGGTAACTCAGAGTAACTGTGGGCTCTTTTGCCCACAGATGTGGAGTCCAGGGAGGACGGCTCCTTTTCTTTCCCATGGGATCAGCTGAGCAGCTGACGGGGGCTGCAGGTTGCATTCTCAGATAACTTACTATGTGCATAAGGCTGACTGTTGGGTAGAAACCCAGCCAGGGTCTTCATCCTGTCATATGGGATTTCCGTGCCATACTGTGTGTTTTCAGATTGTGGCTGATGGATTCCAAGAGTGAGTGTCCCAAGAGAACAATGTGGAAAATGTGACATTTTAACATTAGTCTCAGAAGTCTTGTGGCATGGCCTCTGTCATACAGTATTGAGGTAGCTACAGAGACCTACGCAAGTTCAAAGGGGAGAAAGCATGAGCTGGGACCAGTCAATGAGAAGAGCATTAAGGTCAGGTTGAGAGAAGAGTGTGTGTGTGTGTGTGTGTGTGTGTGTGTGTGTGTGTGTGTGTGTGTAGGGGTGTTGTTGCAAGCATCTGAGAAAAAATGATCTGCCAAAATCAAAGTGGTCTCCCTACAGTCTGCAGGAAACCTATCAGGTAAACTTATGCCAAGCGGTCAGGGTTGTTTGACCTCCCTAGAGTCCAGCATCTACGTGGTTGTCTTTGTCTTGGACCTAGTTTCCTAGTCCAATAATAATCTGCTCCAAGCGGTAGAACTAGTTTCACCAGCTGCACAGAAGGGCTTGTCGGCCAATGGAACACAGAGCTTGGCACCGGTCTCCGCCCAGAAGGTCCGAATGCTGAGTGTTATACCTCAAGGGTAGGAGCAAGTCTTTGCGGCCTCTGTGTCTTAAAAGGTGCCTGACAGAGGGGGCTCCCACCAGTCACAGGGATCCAGTGGCTTGCACGCAGAGTCTCTGTTAGTTACAGAGGACCCAGGCTGTAGGACGAGGGTCCACTTGTTCGTCCCTGCCCCTCGGCTAGCTTAGCCCCGAAATAGCCACACAGAAACTGTATTAATTAAATCACTGCTTGGCCCATTAGCTTTAGCTTCTTATTGGCTAACTCTTACATCTTAATTTAACCCATTTCTATTCATCTGTGTATCACCACGAGGTCGCGGCCTACCAGCAAAGTTCCGGCATGTCTGACTCTGGCAGCGGATCCAAAGCGTCTCCCTGACCGCGCCCTTCTTTCTCCCAGCATTCAGTCCAGTCCTCCCGTCTACCAGGCCGTTTCTTTATTCATTAGTGGTAATCGCAGCACACAGAGGGGACTCCCACGTCACCCAGGCAGCCTCCATCATCGGGTATGGCAGACCCCAGTCTGCTCATTTTCCGTCCCTGGTTTTCATTTTCCTCAGCTTCCATTCAGATCCCAAGGTCATTCTTTATCTCACTGTTTATTTGCTGGTTGGCTCTCTCCTTTCCTGTAGGTCCAGGGATCAAGCTCAGGTCATCAGGCCTGGTATCAAGGGTCTTTTCCCATCTGCCAGCCCTTGTCTTTCCCTTTTCTTATAATCGTCTTGCCAAGTAGAGCAGGCTGGCCTTAACCTTGCAGAGACGTTTTTGCCTCTGCCTCCTGAGTGTTGGGTACCACCTCACCGGGCTCCATTCCTTCGCTTTTTGTTTCCTGAGACAGCGTCTCTTAAAGCCTCACTGACCTAGAACTCATCTTGTAGCTAAAGCTGACTTTGAATTTCTAATCCTTCTGCCACCATCTTTTGAGTGCTGCAATTATAGACATGCACCAACCACCATGCCTGGGCTCTCTTTATTTAATTTAATTTATTTATTCTTTGTTTGTTTGTTTGGTTTCTTGAGACAGGGTTTCTCTGTGTAGCCCTGGCTACCTGGAACTAGCTCTGTAGACCAGTCTGGCCTCAAACTCACGGAGATCTGTCTACCTCTGCCTCCCGAGTACTGGGATTAAAGGCATGTGCCTTCACTACTCTGCCCTATCTTTATTTTAAATTCCCTATTGTATTTATATTTTGTTTTTAGTGACTGCAAATACGGTATAAAGGGAGGCAGAGAATGATTGGAACTAATTAGCAGTTAGTAATTAATACCCAAAAGGCAGTAGAAATGAAGTGTCTCGTTCTTGGAAGGAAAGGGAATATTTAAGATGCAGCTAGAAGATCATTAAAGTAGCACATTTCCCCTTAGTTTTGAACTTCCCTTTTTTGGAGAAATATGTTTTATTCATAAAAAAGGAGATGATCCATTTTAAGTACTAGAAAAAGCACAAGACAAGAATTGTTTATTGTCTGGGCAAGAGATATTTTTGAAAGGTACTGGCTGAATTGGTGGCACACTCCCTCAATCTCAGCTCTTGGGAGGGGAAAAATGATACAGGAGGATGGTAAGCTGGAGGTAAACCTGGGCTACATAGCCCATTCCAGGATAGCCAGACCTTGTCTCAAAAGAACAACAAGAAGAAGAGGTCCTTTAAATAGTTCTTACGGTGTTGGTCATCATCAAATTTAGGTGAGACAGTCAATGGAGCAAGACAGTAAACCGTGGGACCCATCCATCTCTTCCCTGCCTGGAAGGATCTCCAGTCTACTGTAGTGGCCACCGATTGCTCTTCCCCTTCAGTGAGCACTCCTCCAATTGCCACGGTTGGATTGTGACTGTCCCCGAAGCCATGGCTTGGTCTCCAGGGAAGTGCTACTGGGAGGTGGCAGGACCTCTAATTGGTGTGGCCTATGCAGTGCAGCTCCAGGTATGGCTTTCAAAAGAGCTGGTGGGCCCTGGCTGCACCCTCATGTTTTGGTACTTCTTGGCCATGAGGTACACAGTGCTACTCTGTGCCAGGTGTGCCAAGCATGATGCGTTGTCTCATCACAAGCCCAAAGCAATGCTGCCAGTCAGCCATTAGAGCCTCCAAATGCGGGGCCATATGGGCCTTTTGTTTAGTTGACTTCAGCAGGCACTTGCTGTGGTGCTGCAAAGCTGGTTAACACCATTCCCATTCCGTCCTAAACAGGCGTCTGTCTGTCCAATCCTCTGCCCTCAGGCAGCTGAAGTGGATGCATCTGGGGAAGCAGCCAAATGAGTTAGCAGCAGGGGTCATGTTCTAAGTGGAGCTGGAGTGTGATCAGAGAACAAGGTAAGAAAGTGAGGATAAGTGTTCTTAGAACGGCCTCTAACTTGACAAATTAAACAAAGGCTAGATGAAAATCCTTTTTAAAGGGGCTGGGTGCTGAAGAAACGGCTGAACAGCTAAGGGCACTTACTGTTCTTGGAGAAGTTTGGAGTTTGGTTCCTATCACTTACAGTCACGCTGCTCATAACCACCTGGAACTACAGCTCTATCGCCCCCTTCTGGCCTCTTCAGGCACTGCACTCGCATGCGCATATACACACACACACATAATTAAAAATAAAAATATTCTTTTTTTAAAAAAACTAAGGTTATGTTACAACCAAAGAGGCAAGAAAAAGTAAGAGACAGACTAGAGGAGTCAGTCAGAGGCCGACTGGGAAAGGTCAGGAAAGGAACCCTTGCCCCTGCCTCCAGTAGGGCTGAGCTAGCCAGAGACAGCTCTGACTGGTCATAGATGCACAGTGAACAGGAATCAGTCTTGCCAGGAAATGCAGAGGATGCTAGGAAACCAGTAACTTCTCTTTGACAGAGTTCTCCATCCATCATGTTTAACTGGGAAACCTTGGTCCAGACAGACAGTGAGAACAGACCCTCAGATGTGACTCATGATCCCACAGCGCCAGAACACCTGTTCTGATTCCTTCCAGACCATTTGAGGGAGAAGGCAGTGGCATCTATATTTTGGCCGTATCCAGAGCAGGTGACGTGAGCCCGAGGCTTCATGTGAATAAAAAGTTATTGTTCCTCCATCACTCCTTAAAAGTAATGTGTGTGTTTACCTAAGCCTCTGGCTTTCATGGAGAAAAAGTCTCACTTAAAATAATATAGAGCAAAAGAAAACTTCATTCATGGAGCCACCCTAGGGAAGGGCAGGAAGTTGCAGCTTCCAGGGTCAGGCAGAAGTCGGTACAAGGCGGACCAGGAACCAGCAGATCAGAGCAGACAGGGCAACTTCTGCCCTTCTTTTTCTGAGACAGCTTTTCACTGCTGCCTTGCTGCTGCTGGTAGCTCCAGGGGACTTCCTGTTTTTACTGCTGAAGCAGAAATGAGTCACTTTCTCTGCTTCAGACTAATAAAAGTCCCCAGGAGGGATTTGGTCGAACTATCTAGGTTTCAGGTCTTCTGTGGTTTGTCTTACATTAAAGCATAATTTTTCAATGTGGCTATAATGGTTAATCATGACTGTCAGCTTGACAGGGTTTAGAATCGTCATGGAAACAAACCTCTGAGTGTATCTGTGAAGGATCTGCTCGATCAGGCTGACTGAGGCAAGAACCACTATTCCATGGACTGGGATCCAGGAATGAGGAAGAAGAGAAATCAGGGGTCATGGTTCTACTTCCTGCCTATGCTAAGTGACTGTCTATGTCCAACCGATGCTGCCACACTCCTTCCGGCCACTGTGGACTCTATCGCTTCAAACTGTGAGCCAAAATAAATGGTTCCTTCCATCAGTTGCTCTTGTCGGGCCCTTTGTCCCAACAATACCTAAAGTAAGTGAGACAGGGGCAGGACTGTTTAGTTGTGGCCTGTGGGGAGGGGCTTGACGACGGACTGAAGACCCCATGAGTGACTGACACCTTCCACTTGCTGCTTCTTGCTTTCCTGGGACTGGGTTGCCTACTTGAGAGCAAGCGATTGAGAAGCAAGTCTGCCCCTCAGGATTTGTCTCTTCTTCACACACCTGCTTGTCCTTGACCTTTCCTGCCCTACTGGGAGAAGCGCAAGTCTACGTTGGCACCCTGCTCTCGAACTCCCAACCTCTAGGACCAGGAGTCATGTGGTGGTTTGAATAGGTGCGACCCCCATGGACTCATGTATTCGAATGCTTGGTCCATAGGGAGTGGCACTTTTAGGAGGTGTGGTCTTGTTGGAGGGAGTGTGGCATTGTGGGGGTGGGCTTTGAAGTCTCATACGCTTGAACTATGCCTAGTGGCACAGTCTACTTCTGCTTCCTGTGGCTCAAGATGTAGAACTCTCAGCTCCTTCTCCAGCACCATGTCTGTCTGGATGCTGCCACGTCCCGCCATGATGATAATGGAATAAACCTCTGAAATTGTAAGCCAGCCCCCAATTAAATGCTTCCTCTATAAGAGTTGCTGTGGTCATGACGTCTCTTTACAGCAATAAAACCCTAACTAAGACAAACTATAATAAACCTTTCTTAGTGGGAAGTACACTTGAATGCATGGGCACAGGAGATCACTTCCTAAATATAAACCCAGCAGCACAGACACTGAGAGAAATAATAAATGGGACCTCCTGAAACTGAAAAGCTTCTGTAAAGCAAAGGAAACAAGACAAAATGACAGACTACAGAATGGGAAAAGATCTTCACCAACCCCACATCAGACAGAGGGCTGATCTCCAAAATATACAAAGAACTCAAGAATTTGGTCATCAAAAGAACAAATAATCCAATAAAAAAATGAGGTATAGACCTAAACAGAGAACTCTCAACAGAGGAATCTAAAATGGCTGAAAGACACTTAAGGAAATGCTCAACATCCTTAGCCACCAGAGAAATGCAGATTAAACCAACTCTGAGATTCCATCTTACACCTGTTAGAATGGCCAAGATCAAAAACACTGATGACAACTCATGCTGGAGAGGTTGTGGGGAAAAGGAAACACTTCTGCATTGCTGGTGGGAGTGCAAACTGGTACAGCCACCCTAGATGTCAGTGTGGCGATTTCTCAGAAAATTAGGAAACAACCTTCCTCAAGACCCAGCAATACCACTTTTGGGTATATACCCAAAGGTGTGGTACATTTACACAATTTACAGAGCAGAAAAAGATAATGACATCTTGAAATCTGTGGGCAAATGGATGGATCTAGAAAACACCATATTGAGTGAGGTAACCCAGACCCAGAAAGACAATTATCACATGTACTCACTCATAAGTGGCTTTTAAACATAAAGCAATGAAAAACCAGCCTACAATTCACAATCCCAGAGAACCTAGACAACAAAGAGGACCCTAAGAGAGACATACATGGATCTAATGTACATGAGAAGTAGAAAAAGACAAGATCTCCTGAGTAAATTGGGAGCATGGGTACCATGGGAGAGGAAGGAAGGGGACGGGAGAAAAATATACAGCTCAATAAAAATAAATAAACGTCCTTTCTTTATAAATTTCCCAATCTTTAGTCTACTGCTTTAGCTGCAGGAAAAGCAGTCAGAAAATGACTGCCCTGTGAAGTAGTGGAATTAGTAGACTAGCTGTTCCCTCCATACTGTAGCTGAGTGGGTGGCTAAGCGATTGGGTGAATGGGTAAGGTAATGGTTATGGGGAGACAGAACGCAGGAGGAAATCATGTTTAAAGAGAACGAGAGTGCTGTGCCCAGATGTCTGGTATTTAGGACCAGACAGACACTGAGCCTTCCCCTCTACATGTGTCTCCCTTTCCTTTCCACTTACTACCCACATCCAGAGAGTGGGAATTTGAGGATGGGCCAAGATCTACTGATGCTTTTCATTTCCTCCTTTGTGCGTGTTTAATATTTTCCAAATGTCCTACAGTAAGTAACTTTTACTTCTGCGATCTAACAGCAACAAAAAAGAATACAGGGGGTTGAGAGATGGCTCCCCCAAGGACCCAGGTTCAATTTCCAGCACCCACATGGCAGCTCACAATGTCTGTAACTCCTGTGCTAAGGGATCCAACACCCTCACACATATGTGTAAGGAAAACACCAATGCACATAAAATAAAATAAACAAATCAATTTTATAAAGAATACTATAGATATGCTTTCATGAACCACACCATAAATAACAAAGACCAAAACTGAAAGGGAGAAATATCCAGTTTTAGATGTACTATTTCTGCAAGGTGTCATAACTATAGTTAGACATGTATACTTTTTATTTAAAGAGAAAATATTCTGAAAAAGAGGGAGGCCCCTTCAAAGAAATCATGTCAGAGTGCGGGAGGGGCACATGTTGTTTCTTACAAACATTCCCGTAGGGAGTGAGTGACGTCATGACGAATGTGTGTAATGGGTACGGGCGCAGCCATGGCAAGGACTTCAATGCTTCTGGCTCCTGGGACAGCTTTTCCCTGGCTGAGATTCAGAGGGATGGCAAAGCCTTCCTGTGGTCAGAGTGAGAATATTGGCTGTGTGTGGAGAAAATGTCCCTCATAACTTTCTTCCTCTGGATGGTCACTGCCTGGAGACAGCTCCTTCTGAGATTAGCTATGCCTGGCTCCTTGTTCCCCTGTATAGAATAACCCTGTCTCACTGGTCAACTATGTATCCTACTGAGATTAGCTATGCCTGGCTCCTTGTTCTGCTGTATAGAATAACCCTGTCTCACTGGTCAACTATACATCCTACTGATATTAACTATGCCTGGCTCCTTGTTCCGCTGTATAGAATAACTCTGTCTCACTGGTCAACTATATATCCTACTGAGATTAGCTATGCCTGGCTCCTTGTTCTGCTCTATAGAATAACCCTGTCTTACTGTTCAACTATACATCCTACTGAGATTCCTGGTTCTTTGTTCTGCTGTATACAATAACCCTGTCTCACTGTTCAACTATCCATCCTACTGAGATTAGCTATGCCTGGTTCTTTGTTCTGCCGTATACAATAACCCTGTCTCACTGTTCAGCTACATATAATAACCACTATGAGCTTCTGATATGCTGTGGCTTCTTCATCTGAGAGCCAGACCATCCAATGCCAGCTTTTCTGTCTGTGTGCCTGTCTGTCTGTCTTTCCCTCATCCCCTCACCACCCACCACAGGTAGGTCAATTGCTGGGTTACAGGCATGGCACTCCTATAAACCAGACCACGCTTGGGTACATTTTTTGCTCAATTCCTTGTGGGAACTGTGGGAGGCTCAAAGTGGCCTTGGGGCATCTGTCTGTACCTTGTGACTCTCTCTTCAGCATCTAGGGTGGCAGAGGTGAAGGAGAAGAGGGTTCATTGGCAAACCCTGAGAGGCTGAATGGGAGCAAAGCAGAACTGAAAAGATTTTTGTCTTTCTTTCTCCCTGGAACACATAATGTCTAATCACTTGCATTCCTTTCTTTTACTGAAAGTATCATTTAATACAAAAGAGTATTTTGAAGAGAGCGAAAAAAAAAGTCCTTCATTTTAAATTCTCTTTATTCGTGCATTTCTGTCATTGGTAAAATTTCTGTAACTGACATTGTACATTTTTTATAGAGTTAAAAAAGATGTGTTGAAAATAAAGTTAAGTAAAAAAAAAAAATAATAGGGGGCTGAGGTGGGGGTGGGGTAGGTGGCCAGTTAGAAATGAGCAACATTTCCCGACTTCTCAACCAGAAGACAGCCTCTCTGATAGGTGGGTATCTATTGGCAACAGAGTTAGAGAGACCTGGGGAGTGGTTAATGGGACAGAGGGAGAGAGCCCGTGAGCAGTGAGCCCGCCCTGTCACTGCCGGGGGGGGGGGGGGGGGGGGGGAAGGGGGGGGGGGGGGGG
>PVIU01011368.1:0-43214 GCA_004026605.1 Ondatra zibethicus | reverse complement strand
ATCTCCTGGCAAGTGTGGCCAGGTTGTTCTAGCCGGAGTCCACCTGCAGTCCCTGTGACCCTGGCAAAATGCCACCGAAGCAAAGTCATTGAGAAATAATTGCAGTAAAATTTGGGTTAAAGACACGAAATGGAGTGGTACCCACTCTCCCTTCAAGTCTTCATTTTTGACAGCCAACTGAAGATGGTCAGCAGTCCCATTAGGGTCTGGTGATTGCAGAGAAGACTGGGCCTCAGAAAACTGTAGTCGCCGGCAGTACAATGTGTAGGACCTGCTGCACCCCTGCACACCCATGCACACCCATGCACACTGCTGCACACCCCTGCATACCTCTACTACACCCCCGCACACCCCTGCACGCCCCTGCTGCACCCCTGAATGCCCCTGCTGCACCCCTACATACCCCTGCACGCCCCTGCTGCACCCCTGCACACCCCTGCACTGGG
The DNA here is from genome assembly GCA_004026605.1 of Ondatra zibethicus. Lineage (NCBI taxonomy): Eukaryota > Metazoa > Chordata > Mammalia > Rodentia > Cricetidae > Ondatra > Ondatra zibethicus. Next base: position 42,768 of record PVIU01011368.1, on the reverse strand, counting down.
ACAGGTGCCTGGGAAATGGTCTGGCACGCACATCTGGACTGACCACTCACTGAGGAACACAGCTGTGCCACATCTACTAGCAGCGAAGGAAGCAGAAAGCCGTTCCAGTCAGCTTCCAACCCGACCCCTCCAACTGACGGGGAGCCAGGTTCACAAAGGGAAGGCGCCAGACTCCTGCGCCTGCCGTGTCTAAGCTGTGCAGTCTGAAGACACAGAAAGCAAGCAGGTCGGCAGAGGAGAGGAGAGCCAGCCTGCTCTACTGCCCCCGCAGAGGTGATGCTTGCATTTGTAAAACGTAGGGTTTTGTTTTGTTGTTTGTTTACTTTTTTTGTTTGATAGATTTTGGTGTTTTGTTGTTTTTTTTTTTTTTTAAGAGGTCATTCAGATGTAACCCAGACTGCTCTTTTTTTTGGCTTTTTGAGACAGTTTTGCTCTGGCTCAGACTAACCTAAAACTCACCTTGTAGCTTAGACTGTCCTCAATCTCACAGCAAGCATCTGTGGCCTTTTTTTTTTCTTTGAGTTGTTTGGTTGGCTTGGTTTGCCATATGCATTTTGTTTTTCTTTTATTGTTCTTTCCACGTCTCTTTCTCTCTCTGTCTCTCTGTATTTCTCCATCCCTGTGCCTTCCCTTTCCACCTTTCCCCTCTTTACATTTCTTCTCCAACTTTTCTCTTGTTTTCCATTTCCTTTTAATTATCCTTCCTTCTTTCCTTCTGCTCACTGTTGGATTTCCACATCTGCCCCCACCCTGTTCCTTTTGCCTCCCCATCCCGTTCATTCCTATTGCCTAGGTTACAGATGCCGTAGCTGGCGCTTGCTTCCGGTTCTACTTTACCACACCTATGCACTGCTCTTCCTGTGCTCCTTTTCCACTTTCTCCCAGGTCCTGGGGATCAAGCCAGACACAGAGTTGTACAGGGGCTCTGTTGTTGAGCTGAGAGCTGACGGTCAGCTCTGCTAAGCGTCAACATACATGGCTCCACTCACAGCCCATCCCCTGATAGTCAGGGAGCTAGCTCCAAGAATAGGGAAGATAAACCTCTGAGTTTAGTAAGTAAGAGCAGATGTGAGGGTCCCAACATGCTCCTGGACAGCCACCCTACAGCAATGAGGAGAAACAAAGAAAACATCGTGTGCACCGAGCCCTCAAGGGGCTGCAGTGTACGGAGCTCACTCCTGTGGCCCTCAGGCCATGTACCTTTGCAGGACTATGAACAGCATGGAGGGCAGATCCCATGGATTCCACAACACATCTGCCTCATCTACTAGAAGCACCTGGTGAGATCAGCAGAGAAACCGGGCCCTCAAGCTCAGATGCCGTAGGAGCTCTGTCCCACGATGGTCACTGCGAAGAGGAGGGAAGCTGTTCTAATTTCCTGCCAGAAGTAAATGCCGCACTTCGTGACAGTCTGATATCTCCCCACACGCGGTCCACAGAAGGCTCTCTCTTAGGAGAGACCCCACCAAGCAGTGTGCAAATCACAGCCCAGACGTAAGAAAAAACCCTGAGAGCACAAGGCAGCATGGCCCCTCTGTAAGTTCGCAATCCTATAGCGACCTCCCAGGCACCAACATCAAGAAGCTTGAAGAACCAAAGCTAGCAGATTCAGTATTGTTTGCTAATTAAGACTTTTCCATGTCAACATGGCAAAAAAAGGGCTAGAAGACTGATCAACTAGAACCATCAAAGGTAATGAGATAGAAGACCACAAAGATATTGGAGTATATGAAATATTAAAAAAATTGAAAAGAAGCATTTTGTAAAGGATGTGCAAATCCTAAGAAAATACAGGAGAGAAAATTGACAAAACAGACTGAAAAAGAGAAGCTCAATAGAGGGAGTGATTTTGAGAACAAAAATCCTGTAGAGAAAAAGCCCAACACTGTAGAAAAAGCATTCTTTACTGAGAGCTCACAGAAATTTCTCCAAAACAGATTACATTGTAGGTCATAATGCAAATCACTACAATACTAAAAGTAAAAAACAATTTCTCGACTCTTACCAGATCAAAAATGCGATGGAACCAGATATCAACAGCAAGAGAAAGCCCAGAAGCTCTACAAACTTACACATATTGAATCGTGTAAGCAGAACCATCTGTGGGACATGAAATGGAAGCAGAAGGAACAACTTCCAAACACGCTCTAGGAAGCTACTATTATTCTGACACAAAACCCAGATGAAAATATGCCAAGAAGAATTACAGACCAATGCCCTCAATGAACAGAGGCAAAAATCCTCAACAAAACATTTGCAATTGAATTCAGTCACACATTTGAGAAGATCTCATACCATGGCTATATAGGTTTCATCCTAGGGAGTCAAGGATGGTTCAACCCACACAAATCACATGTAATATAGCATATAAATAGAATAAAACAAAAAGAAATCTCATGATCACTTTACTCAATACAGAAATGGCATTTGACAAAGTTTAGCATCATCTCATGAAAAAAGTCCTATGAAGGAAATATGTTCCAAAGGAGTTTACATACCTCAACATATTAAAGGCCATAACAAAGACATGTATGGACATTTCGTACAGAATAGGGGAAAACTGAAAGCATTTCTTCTGAAACAGAAACAAGGCAACTCAAATTCTCTTTTCAAGCCAAGGTCTCAAGTAGCCCAGGCCAGTCTTGAACTCACTGTGCAGCTGAGGCTGGCCTTGAACTCCTCATTCTCCCGCCTCCATCTCTCAGATTCTGGGGTCATAGGCGTGCACCACCAGAGCCTCTCATGGCTCTTGTTGAACACAATGCTTGAAATGTTAGCCAGAGCAACAAAGTATGATAAGGAAATAAAAGAGACACAAACAGGCAAAAGCCAAATTATCCCTGTTTATAGATAATATGACCCTGTACTTAGAAGACTCTAAAGTCTCCATCAAAAGAGTTTTAGATTTCACTCAAGAATAAGGTCAGTGAGGATGGGAGAGATGGCCTGGCAGTTAAGCGCTCTTCCAGAAGACCAGGGTTCTGTTCCCAGTACCATATCGGACAGATCACTGCTACCTGTAACCCCACCTCCAGGAGATCTGATGCCTCCGGTTTCTGAGGGCACCTACACACACACACACACACACACACACACACACACACACCTTAGAATAATAAAAATAAAATCTTTTTAAAAAAAAAAAAGCTGAGTAGCAAGAAACAAAATTAACATACAAAAATCAGCAGCTTGTTTTCTATCCTAACAATGGACATTCTGGGAAAGAAATCAGACACATAATCCCAAACCCAGGAACCTTAAAAAGGACAAGTTATCTAGAAATAAATTTTACCTAGAAAGTGAAAGAGCTCAACAATAAAAACTATAAAATATCATTGAAAGAAATAGAAGGTGCTAGAAAATGGGGAAAACTCCCATGCACAAGGACCAGCAGAATAATACTGTGAAATTAGAATAAATGTGTTACCCACCAAAATCCCAACAAGATTCTTCACAAAAATAGAGAAAAAAAATCTTGAAATTCATGCAGAAGCACAAACATCTCTGAATAGCTAAAGCAAAAAGTAAGGGCTGGAGGTCTTAAAATACCAGACTTCAAATTATACTACAGAGCCATAGTAACATAGTAACAGCAAGAGCTGTGTCCCAGAAAAACAGACGCATGGACCAAAGGAGGACCCAGCAATAATCCATGCAGCTATATCACCCTGGTTCCCGACAAAAAGTTTCCAGAACATGTAGTGAAGAAAAGAGAATTCTTTAACAAATAATGCTGGGGAAACTGGGCATCCACGTTTAGAAGACGGTTCAATACCTGTGTCTTACCTGTGCCAAAGTCAACATGAAATGGATTAAAGACCGTAACACTTGACTCTTTGAAACCACCAAAGGGCAACAGAGGAGAAGCCCTGGAAGACACAGGCATTGGCAGTGGTTTTCCAACCAGCCCAGGGAATAACGTCAAGAACTGACAAACGGGATTGCATCGAGGTCAAAGGCACAAGAGCAGCAACGAGAGCGCGAGGAGAGTGGCAGAGAGCGGCAGCCCAACGGGAGAAGCGCTCTGCAGCTGCTCCTCCAGAATTTATGCCACAATATAGAAAGAGCTCGTAAAGATAAATAACCAAGAAGAACAAATAAGTCAACCAAGAAGCAGGTAAGCAAACACCTTTCAGAAGGGGTCCAAATGGCTGGGCGTGGTGGCACATGGCTTTAACCCCAGCACTCCAGAGGCAGAAGCAGGGGGGTCTCTGAGTTTGAGGCCAGGCTGGTTTATAGAGTGAGTTCCAGGAAAGTCAGGGCTGCACAGAAAAACCCTGTCTCAAAACAAAACAAAAAAGAGGTACAAATGGCCAATACATACATGAAAAAAGGTTCAGCATCAGGGGGAAAAGTGTTTCCCAGCATCGATGCTACAAACTACGCACTCAAACTACACTGAGATTCCACCTCACCCCAATTAAAATTGCTATCATCAAGAAAATAAAAAAAACAATTGCTGGCAAGGATGAAGGAAAAAGAAACCCTTTATACACGGTTGTGGGAACGCAAATTAGTGTGGCCAGTATAGAAATTGGTGGGCATATTTAAAAAAAAATGAACAGAGCTGTGATACAACCCAGTTGTTACACTCCTGTGTGCACACCCACAAGAATCAAAAGCAGCACGCAGTAGAGGGCCTCACACCCTTGTTTACTGTGGCACCGCTTCCAGTTGCCAAGCCATGGATTCGGTCTAGTTGCCACTCAACAGATGAATAGATAAAGAAAACGTGGCATATTGTACACAATGGGGTATTATTCAGCCATCAAAAGTAAAAATCACGTTGTTTGCAGGAAAATGGAAGGAACTGGAGGTTGTCAAACTAAACAAAAGAAGCCAGACCCAGAAAGAAAAATGTCATGTTTTCTCCCAAATTGGGTTCTGGAAAAAAAAAAAAAAAGACAGGAACATAGAGGAGACTAATGACTAATAAGGAAGACAGAGGCTAAAGGGATGGGAAAAGTTATGGATAAGAGACAGTGAGGGATGGTAAGGTATGTACTATGAAAATCTCACACTGTAAAATCTGTATATGCTAATAGATGCTTCAGGATTTATCAACCAAGACAAATCTTAAATCATTTTCTTTCCATCAGCCCAGCAACACATTTTCTATTACTAGAAATACTTGAGAAGTAAGAAGAGGCCTGGGAATGGGCCCGCAAGTGAAGTTCCAGAGGGACATGTCCTCCAGCAGCCTGGTGTGGGGACTCAGGTTTTCTGAAAAGCCCAGCAATGTGGACCGACGGCCAGGGCTAGAGGAGTGTCCTTTTCTTTTGCTGTGACCCACACCGTAACAAAAAGCAACTTGGGGAAGGTTGTTTCATTTTCTGGGTCATAGCCCAACATTGAGGGAAGCCAAGGCAGGAATTCAAGATGGAAGCTTGAGGCGGAAGTCACACAACGCTGTTTACTTGCTTCTGGCTTGCTCAGCTACCTTCCTCACAGAGCCCAGGCCTAACTGCCTAGGGGCAACATTTTCCACGCCAGGCTGGACCCTCCTCCATCAATTAGCAGCTAAGAAAATGTCTCACAGACAAAGCCAAAGCCATTCTGACCTGGCCAGTTCTTTGGCTGAGGGTCCTTTTCTCAGGTGATACTAGATTTGTGTCGGTGGCAAGCAAGCTGATAAGAATCCATTGACGCTGTCCTGAAGATGGCACTGGGCTCTACACTCGGGAAACACTGTCTCTGTCCCTGATGTCATTGAGAGGGGCTGAAACACTCACAGCGGCTGGAGCCTGTGTAAACGCTGATGATGCCTCTTGGTGATTCACCGGACCTTCGAGGCCCGCTTTCCTCCTAAATTCTTTGGGAAAATTGCAAGACTCAATTCAGCCGCATGCTGTAAGGGGTGCAGTGTGTGCTAAGGTTGCATGGTGGTGCTTTCTGCTCTTACTAAGAAACTGGCAGTCAGTCTTTCAAAAGCACCATGGCCGGAGAAGCATGGTGGAAGAGCTGGCTGTGTTCCTTCTGTTGACCTGGGGAGCTGTGCTCAGAGCAGTTCCTAACAGACCGTGACACTCAAGCCCCGGCCCTGTTTCACAGGCCACCAGGGCACAGATGCATTCTTCCACAATGACAGTGATCCTACACGGACCAGAAGGAATGGTGATAAACTTAGCGGGTGCTTACTGTGACAAGCACTTTCTTCTGGTTATTTTGCTTGTTCATTTGGTTTTGTTTTTTTCCTTAAGTTTGAGACAGGGTCTTGCTAAGTTTCCCAAGCTGGCCTTGAACTCACTATGTAGCTCAAGCTGGTCTTGAAGTCATGATTCTTCTTCATCCTTCTAAGGAGCCGGGAGCATAGGCACAATCCGTGATCCATGCTCATTACGTGTGTCATGTGACTAGCTCCCTTAGCTCCTCTGATCAAAGATGCACTATCTCCACCCTGCGAACGGCAAAACTGAAGCACAGACAGAACCGAAATTCGAACCCAGATATTCTGGGCTCAAAACCAGCCTGCCTGTCCCCAGGGTCTGACAGGGACTGTGTGTGTGACTAGATGCTATGCGTCCAGTTCTGGGGGCATCATTTGCTTGCGCTTTCTCGGAACCCTTTATTCGGGAAAGAACTGGGAGCAGGGAGGAAGTGAGAGGCGCCCTTGCTAGAAACTACGTTGGACTGGAAGTGCGGGCAATGACAGGGTCCCCCAAGGAGCACACACAGCCCTGTATTACAGAGGAGGAAGTCTGACTCTGGGAGTCCTTGAGATAAGTCTGAGGGGACAAAAGGTCATGCAGAAAAATGGCATTCTAGCCCAAGGAGACGAATCAGACAGGAAAAGTGCAGTGCAGTGTAGATCAGGCAAGACCAGGCAGGGGGTGGGCTAGCAAGAGAGGGTTCATGACTGCATGGCAGCCAGGAGCTCGCTGTGGGGGTTTAGGAAGTTAGCTTTGGGGGAGCTGGGAAGTGGGAGTAGAATGGTGGCCACTGGGCTTGGGAATAATGATCCGCAAGGCTGTGTGGAGTGAGGACACAAGGCAGATCGAAGAGAAATGAGAGGAAGAGAAAGGAAAAGAGAGAAGGGAAAGGGTAGGGAAAGGAGAGACGGAGATACTGTGAGCTCTGCCCATCAGTGCATTACCACAGGAACACCGTGCACTGCTTTCCCGTGGCCTTTGAAGAAGTCCAAAGTCATGCTCTGAGCCCGACACTTGCCTCTTGGAACCATCCTTCACGGGTACCGGTGCGTCAGCCAACGTCCTGGTGCAAGAGTCTACGTCCTCTTTCAACATCGTGGGACACACTCTGACCCTTCCATCTTCAGTCTTCTCAAGCGCTGTTTCCACTACAGAAAATGTCACCTGTAGCTCCCCCCTCTCCAGGGCATAAATCCTCTCTTTTCTTGGTCACACTCCGTCTCCACCACCCTTCAGGTTCAGCTGAGTCGCAGTCTTCCCTGCTCATCTTTGTGCTGCCTTAGCATCTCCCATTTGTAGCACTTGACACGGTTACCATGGTGCGTTTGTGTGGTTGTTTAGCGCATGTCTGTCTCGACTGCAAGCCTCACCGAGACAATTCACTGTGCTATGCTTATCTCTCCTGAGATAGCGTGTTCTTCCCATGTTCTGTGAGTGAATGAAGAGTGCATAGGATTTGGAAACCAACTGAAAGAGAGAATAAAAGCTAAACTAGGCTTTTGGTCACTAGTGACAGGAAAAGGGCTGTTGCCTTTTGCACTGACAGGGACATGGGACGTGATAGCCCAAGGATGGCGGTGAGGCAGCATCTTGAACGTTGGTTGTTTAAGTACATAAATTTGGTCAACTAGAGGACCACAGCAAATATACCAGCACAGCTCCAGGGAACTACTGCCCTTGAATTGCACAATAATGCTTTATGAGGCATTGATTAGAGGTCAGGCAAGCTCTCTGCTCTGTTGGTGTCCTATGTCATCTTGTCCCCTTACCTCTGACTTTTGCCCATCTCTCTGTTTTATCTACTCTTTGCTGCTGTATCTGACTTTTATCTCATGGAATTTTAAAGGTGGAAAATAGTTATGTTTACAGTCCTTTCTTTGCTGTCTTAAAAACACCTCATCAACTTGGTATCAGAACTCAAGGCAAAATAGCATTAAATTACCAGATAAAACATGCAAAAATCCATAAACACTGTGAGTGAGACCCTCGTTAAAATGAATTTATTTTCACCGGGCATAAACTGGATTCTGGCTTTATTTGGAAATGTAGAATTTATGCTTGTTGTGAAATATGTCAATAAGTCCTGCATTGCTGTCGTCAGGTTTAGAGCCAGCTGGAAAGGAAACTGAACTTGGCATTTGCTTGCCTGTGGAAGTTTCACCTCTATAGACCCTGAAGTGTCCTTTGATGAAAAGAATACACCTGTATTCCCTATTCTGAAGACTGCTGCTTCTGCTGTTTGCTAGCTGTTGAAATGGGGAAAGATGTTTTTCTTATCTGAGCCTCAGTTTACCCACCTGCAAAATAAGTGTGCTAAGTTAAATTATTTTGAAGCCAGTTCTCAGGCTGAGGTGTGTGTGAAAAGGACCAAAGACACTTCTAAAAGTTGTCGTCATCCCAGAGACTAACGAGCAACCCAGGGTTTGGACCAGGAGTCAGTGCATTTAAGGAGAACTCCCAGATAATTCTCAGCCAAGGAGATTGAGACTCACAGTTCCTGAGAGCCACATTCATCTCTTATCTAGCCCCAGAAATTTTAGAAGAAAGCGCAGAGAGAGGAGGAGCAAGGGGAGGAATTAAGCATTGTTTAATCTTCAGCCCAGTGACTGCACCTTAATCTGCTGCTATTTCAGCCAGTAATTGCAACTCCACAGTTACCAGCCTGTTCTGTCCCTGCAGTCATCTGCTCTGTCACTGCGCTAAAGGTAGCTTTAAGAAGATCTCTATACTCCTACTTGTAAATTAGATGTGAGGTTCGAAGGCTGGGGTGAAAGCCTGCTAGCTCAGAGAGGTTGAATAGCAATTGACTAACCTTCTCTCCTTGCTGGTGTCTCCCCGAAAGCACGAAATTCTGCTCCACCGAAACAAAATCCCTTCCTACTACTGCGAGTGCATCCCTCCATCTCCTTCCAATGCCTCCTATGCTCTATGATTATTTTCTGGCAACTAGTTGTTGACTCAACCTCCTGACCCAAGGTTAATTTTATTTAATTAACAGAAATGCTAATTTGGGGTTCACAGTGTGGTTGAATATCCCCCAAGAATTAAGAAAGAACTATATTGTGTGCAGGAAGAGAGCAGTGAAGGGTAAGTTGTCATAGAGACTGGGTTGAGCTCACTCTCCCCCTGAGTGTAGTATCAGTTCATCCACACAGTGGGAAACCTGATCAGTGGTTGCCTTGTGTACCCTCTAACTCTGGTTCTCAACTGTCCTGAGGCTGTGACCCTTTAAGATAGTTCCTCATGTTGTAGTGACCCCCAAGCATAAAGTTTTCATTGCTACTTCACAGCTGTAATTTTGATACTATTATGAATCTTAATGTAAATATCTGTGTTTTCCTATCCTCCTAGACAAGCCCTTGAAAGGGGTCATGATCCACAGCTTGAGAACAGCTGCTCTCACTGATCCCTGAGAATGAATCTCAGTCTCTGGAGTCGGCTTTGACCCACTGAGAACTTTTGACATCCCCAGCATAGTGTACTGTGAGTCCCCAAAGAATCATTGCAACAGCAGAACAGGCAGGGTGATGGCCGACTTCAAGCCCTCCCAAAGGAGCTCCTTCTAGTTCCTAGCTGTGGGACATTCAGCGTTCCTCTCTCAGTATCCAGGAGCAGTGAACTTCAATGGCCAGCCCTCTTCCCTGTGGATCTGAAATAAAGAGATAGTCATGCATAGTTGCCATTGACAAGGTCCTCTTATTGCTAGCACAATAGGCCATGTGGCAGAGGGGGCCTGGTTTATTTCACAAAAACTTGAAAGCAAAGCAAGAGGGAGAGACAGAAAAGGTCTAGTGTCCCAATATCCCTTTCAATGGCATGCCCCCAATGACCTAACTTCCTCCTAAGAGGTCCTGCTTCCTAAAGATTCTACCATCTCCCTAATAGCCTAAATAAGCCTAAAATCAACAATTTCAGCACTCCAAATGTGTAAATCTAGAGCCCCGCCTCCCTCTCCAGACCCAGGAAATCTGTGAGTGCCTGTAAAATAATAATAATAAATAAGTTAAATGAAGCCCAGACAAAATGACATTGGGTAAACAATCTCATTCCAAAAGGAAGAATAAGAAAATAATGAGAATAAATTGGACCAAAGCAAGGCCCAAATCCAGCAACACTAACACCAAATTCTATAGCTCCATGCCTGGCACCCAGGATACATGGGGTCACGCCATGAGCTCCAATGGGCTGTGGCTTTGTTAGTTGCAGCCCACATGGCCTTTCTCTTGGGCTAGCCAACGCTGGCTTTGCTGGCTGCTCACAGTAGTTGGTCAAAGCTCCTGGTGTCTCTAGCATCTGAGGTTCTCCTCTATAACTGCGGCTTCACCCTCACAGGGGCCTGCCTGTGGAGACTCTGGAGTCTGATTTCACCCACAGGGTACTCTCAGCAACCTCTGCTCAGTATACTGTGGGCCTCCAAAGATTGATTGCAATGCCAAAACACTCGGGAAGATGATGGACTTCAAGTCCTCCTTAAAGAGCTCTTGGAACGTCTACCTGTACTGTCTGGCCTTCCTACGGAATCTCAGTGAAATCCTCCATGCCCCAAATGTTTCCATTGTGCATGCCTGCAAGCCTAGCACCATGTAGACAATGCAAGGTCTCTTGCCCATGTGAGCAAAACCATGCTCGTGATGGAGGAATTCGGTGGCTTAATGATTTCCCAGAGACCCCACCTTCTAATGCCATCATTTTGGTGACTGTGTTTCAATATACATATTCAGGTGAGACAGGAACATTCAGAAAACAGCCCCAGGCAATGCTCCAAATCATTTACTTTAAATGGTTAAGCCCCACAACAAACCTATGAGGAAAACCATAGAATTGTATTTATTTTTCAGAAAAGGAGGCTCAGAGAGATTGAGTAACTTGCTGAAGGCCACACATGTAGTCAGTCAGAGTCCCAGGGTCCCAGGCAAGGTGGCTTGCTTCTGGAGCCCAAGTTCTCAGCCACTTTATTTTATTGCCTCACCTCTGACTTAAGGCGGTAAAGGGTTCCCTGGGCTGTAGCCTACAGTCAGGAAGAGCTCATCACCCATCTCTTTCTCAACTCTCCCATTTGCCTTTCTCCCACGGTTCCTCAGGCAGACTGTACACAGAGAGGGTCACAAACAGGGAAGAGTAAATGCACTTTGGAATGACAGAGAATAGGCTCAGTGCCTTTTTGCTGGCTGATCATCCAGAAACCTTGAGGAATCAGGGACCCTGACAGACAGTACTAGGCTACGATGATCAGGCCCACCGGCAAACTTGCCGCACACGCCCATTAAAAGAAGCTGAGCAACTGCCGTGGGTGTTCCTAGATCTGCGGAGACAAGTGTCCACAAGGTCCGGGGTGCAGCTCGCCACAGAGCACACCTGTAGCCCGCGGCTTTGATTCCTTCCTCAGCACCCAGGAAATGACGAGGTTCTGATGCCCTTCCCTTTGAGGGTTGTGCTTCTTTGCCTGAGTGCATATGCTTTTATTCTTTGGTTCATTAGGTGAGCTGTGTCTACAGTGTCTTCCTGCATGAGGTGAGCAGATAGCTTCACTGTCATGATGAATCACAGCCTGGATTTGAAACAAACTTACCGTGAAAACACACAGTGTAGCCTCAGTAAATAACCAGCTGACTGACGCTTCTGAGACCAATTACTGCCTCTGCTTTGTTGTCCTGATTTTTTTTCTTCTCCTGTTTTTATATGGGCTATCCAAAACAGGAGTCTCCTGGTCATCGTACCCCCCCCCCCCAGTAAAGTGCACAGCTACCCTTTTTCTGCTGCTTTTGAAACCGTAGGACCTGGACTCAATGCAGGGGTGAGAAATGAGGACAGGGCTAAAGAGGAGGATTTTTTTTTTAATGAATGAGTAATTCATAAAAATGAATATTCTCACCAAAAGGAGCCGTCTGCCAGCTCTCTGCGTGTATATCAGCTCGGCTGCTCTCTCTGAAACAACTTGGAATTAAATCAATGTGTCACCTGTTTAGTGGCTGCTCAGCTGATTCACCATTAACTTTAAACAACCCACTGTGCAACGGGTGCTTCACTCTGCCATAATGAGGAGGAGATTTTGCCCTGTTCTACTTTTTTTTAAAAAAAATATAATGCAAGCCTCAAAATTGGTTGAATTAATTCAGCTGTGTTTAGTATGCTTTTAACAGTTACACCTAACAGTCAGGAGACACCCAGTTGGGGAAAGACGCTTAATGTAACCAACCTCTTGAAGTCATTTTCACAAACCCCCCGAATTGGCTTTCTTCTCCTTTAACTTGGCCTATCTTTCCCAGTAAAACGTGGACCATGGAGACGTGGGACTTGCTCAGTCTCTTCACGCGCGACACAGAGTGCTTCTTTTTCTTCCCGTATTGGACCCGGAGGCCTGCAGTCTACATGCTGACGGTGCATCTGAGCGCCTGTTTCTTACCTCTGCTCGGTGTTTTCTGGATTGCCGATGTCTTTTTGTTCTCTGTTTCTCACAGCCTGAGTCGGGCTCTGCCCCTCCTGTAAGATGCGACTCCGAAGAGAGGTGACTGATTTCCACGTGGGGTTTGCAGAACGAGTGTCATTACATTGCAACCACCCCTTGTAACTCTCCACAGGCTACGAGCCTGTGTGCGTCCCCTGTGGTTCCGAGAACAATCCACGGGAGAACGCTGACGGGAAGGGCCATTATGGTCACTGATGTTCCTGCCATCTGGAATGGTTACAGTTGTCAGGATTTGAGGCGACTGGCTGTGCTGAGGAATCGCTTTTCTAATGGCAGCGCTAATCAGGAGGGATGCAGCCCGTTGCTAAGAGCTGTCTTGAGAAGAAAATCCCCCGCCAGATGAAAAGGAAGGGCCGCTGATTGGTTTTTTACTCATTTGAAAATGAAGTAGCTTGCAATGTCATCTTCGGCTCTAAAAGGCCATCCTTCACATCAGGAACCCATGGCTCTGGCCAGCCCTCGGGAGTGTCACACTGTTTTTATGGGCAGAGGACCTGTGTTAGGCTCTTTGTCCTTCCTCTCCAGCCAGCTGTGCCATGTGAAGACTGGGCAATTCTCTTTCAGAGGCTTGGCAGGTTTTTATGGAAAGGGCAACACAGACAGGTGTGGATGGGGATTTTTTTTAATGTCGTCCCCTCCCTAGTTTGTCCCATGCTGTACTGTGTGAGCCCTGGCTTTGCTGCTAGAATTCCCCTTTGTTAAGAGCTGGCCAGTGGAGATTTCCTCAGGTAGCGGGAGGAAAAAGAGTCAGGAACCAGCAAGTGTGTACTGAACCTTGGGAGTTGGGCTCCAGACAAATGCTGGGGACTGAGGGGTACCGGGGTGAACCATCAGCCAAACCCTTGGCAGCTCCACCCTGATGCAGCAGTAGCCTTCCCTCAGAGTAAGCAGTGTGGTGTGTTAACTGTGTGAGAGAGCCTTCTATGGGACAGGCTCCGAGGGAGGGGTGGATATTAGCCTGGACTCTAAGCCCTAGAGCAATGACAGTCTGGTGGCCCAGGGGCTAAGTCACTCTCTTTCCTCAGGTTCACCAGTGCTCTCTGTGGTTAGCAGCTTCTGGAAGTCAACAGGGAATCAGCCAGAACCAAACTCCCTAGGCTGCTGCTTCTCCCTAGTCAGCTACATGACAGGTCTCCTCAGCTCCCAGTGACAACCAGAGGGCTCTTCCATTCCAGACTCCCTGAAGGCAGAGCAAGGGGTGGGTTCCAATCAGCCACCCCTCCCTGAAGTTAAAAATGTCAGGCTCAGCAGTGTAGCCTTGGGCCTAGGCTCTAAGAACAGCATTTACAAAGGTGCTGTTGGACCTCCTTAGCCCAAGGGGAGTCTGTTTGAGTCTCCCCTGAGTGCCTCTTGTGACACGGAAGGCCTGGGGGCTTCCTAACAGATTATCACAAACTAGGTACCAAAGAAAAAAAATTAAAAGAAAATTATTTGCTCCCAGTTCTGGAGATTGGAAGGCCCTAATTGGGGTTGATGGGATTAATCCCACGTGGAGCCTCTGAGACCCTCATCCATATCTGTCCTTCAGCATTTAGTGGTTGAAAGCAAACAAGCCAATTTTGAGCTCGTGGAAACACAACCCCCTCTACGTGCTTCTTCATGGAGCCTTCCTCTGTGTCTCTGTGACTTCTTTTCTAACAAGGACACTTGTCTTTGGACTTGAGGCCCACTCACCCATATCAGAATAGCATACCTTCATGCCTTTAATTATGTCTTTCCAAAATGGTCAAATTCAAAGGTGCCAAGGCTGGGGACTTAGACATATTTGAGGAGTCATAATTCAACCTACTATCTGTATATTTTTTCTATGCCAGGCTTTGCTGGGATGCCTCCTGGATCCTGAAATTATTTAAATAGGTCACTAGAAAAAGATGCTGCCCACTGACTGCCCCCATCCTACGTACAGACCCCAGGTCTCCTTAAGCTCAACTTTCTAATCTTGCCACCCTGAACACTCTGGGTTCCTTCTTGTGGCAAAGGGATGAGTCACCTTTGCTTTGTTTAGAATGAAGACAACGGCTGGGTGGTGGCGGTGGTGGTGCATGCCTTTAATCCTAGCACTTAGGAGGCAGAGGCAGGCAGATCTCTGAGTTGGATACCAGCCTGGTCTATACAGGGCTACCCAGAGAAACCCTGTCTCAAAGAATCGCAACAAGAACAACAACAAAAAAGAATGAAGATCATCAGCAGGAAATGTAACTTGCTTGGTGGCTGCCATATTGTTCTTTTCTCCCTTTCTCAGCTACTGTAGTTTGGGTGCTGAAGATCTCCCAAGAGCCCGCACAAATAAAGAAAGCCTTGGATTTCAGCCTGGGCCAATATTAGGAGGTGCTAGACTCTTTAGGAAATTCAGTCCATTAATGGGAGGTAGTTAGGTCACTGGGATCATGTTCCTGCAGAGAATGTTGGAACCCTGGGTCCTCCACAGTCTCCTTTGGCTTCTTGAATATCACAGGGTCAGCTTCTTCACCATGTGCTCCTGTCCCCATCTACTCACTCTGTTGCCAAGGTAACAGGGCCAATTTACCATGGCTGAAAGCTCTGAAATTGAGAGTCAAAATAAACATTTTACCTTACAAGTTGTTTATCTCAGGTGTTTGTTTGTAGTCGGAGGCTCCTTGTTGGTTCCCGGCTGCCCGGCTAGCTTAGATCTGAAATAATCAGTATTTATTTCAGAAACTGTATTCAGTATTAAATCACTGCTTGGCCCATTAGCTCTAGCTTCTTATTGGCTAACTCTTATATTAATTTAGCCCATTTCTATTAATCTGTGTATTGCCACATGGCTGTGGCTTACCAGCAAAGTTTCAGCATATCTCTCTCTGTCAGCAGCTCCATGGCTTCTCTCTTGGCTCCGCCCTTCTTTCTCCCAGCACACAGCCTAGTCCCCCCCCCAGTTCTGTTCTTCCCTGCCATAGGCTCAAAGAAGTTTCTTTATTCATTAACCAATAAAAGCATCGCACAGACAGAAGGACCTCCCACACCATTTGTTACACTAAAAACTGACATTCCTCTCCTTTTTCCTGCCACCAGGTTGGCAGCCAGAGGCCAGTCCCCTGCTTCCCAATGTCCAGTGTTCCTCTGGGACTCTAACTTGAGATTGAAGCTCATGCAAAGACAGAAAGCCTTTAATTCTTCACAGCCAAGCACACCTGGGCTGAGGTGAGCAAAGCAACCCAGAGAGTGACCGTAGGACCCAAGAGTTTAGGCTCTTGGATTATCTGGACAGCAGAGGCCCCCAAGTCATCCAAATCTTGACCTGAGGCATGGCTACAACTTGAATCTGGACAGCTGCACCATGAGGACCTATGCCCTAAAGGCTTACTCCCAGTGTGTGTGTGTGGGGGGGTGCTAGTTTCAAGGCTGTCCAGTCTTCAGTGTGCTGAGCCTGGGCAGTGGAAGGACACCTCTGGGGCCTCTGAAGGTCATGCCTGCTCCGCATTCCAGCCTAGATTTCTCTGCTTCCTGTTCTGATTCTGTAAGTTCCTGCCCCTGTTGATCAAGCCACCCCTACTGTTAAACTTTGCTTCCTCTCCGGCTGCAACGCCTCTGAAACCGTCTGCCACAAGAAACCTTTCTTCCATTAAGTTGTTTTGGCCACGGAGATGTCAAGACAACTGATACCCTCAAAGGAAAACATGTAAGGAAGGCGTTGCCTGTCCTGCACTTCCATGTCTGCTCCACTGGGCATGGTTTAACCCCCTGCTCTCAGTAGAAGTCCCACAGCATAGCACAACACAATACATACCCTGGTATCACCCAGACCTGAAGATCCAGAGGAAAAAAGAAAAAAAAAGAAAAGCAGAAGAGGAATGCTTCTTCCATCTCCTCCACAACCACAGAGGAGGATCAGGTCTGGTCGTGTGCACACTTATCTCCTCCCCTGTCAACACGGGCTCACTCTTATCTCCGTTAGCCATTCATTCACTGCTAGGCTAAATAAAACAGGGTATCCCATAAAGGAGGGCAAAGAGGAGGAACAGATCTACAAACACACAGAAGGAGTGCTGGATTCAGATGTTCTTCGTGAGTGAGCAGTTGCCGCCTTCACGGGCTCACAGTGTGATCCAATTAGCCCAGTAAACAGGATGTGAACTTGCCAGGCCCTGGCAGGAAGAGCTAACACCTCCCCAACACACACACCACCACCACCACCACACACTGCTCTCAGGGAGTCTGCCAGAGCTCTTCTGAGTTATGAGCTATCTTGTGTCAGAAATGCAAGGGCTGTTCGGGCCTGGCCTTTCTACTTACTCCTGTACTGTGGGCACTGACAGTTAACTTATGTGAGGGTGTGGCACAACAGAAAAATGCCTTCAAATCTAGCGACACATGAGTGGTGTCCAGCGGCTACATGCGCTGCAGAAGTGAAGTCTGGTACTTGTTTTGGACCCCTGAAGCACAGTGTCCTAAACTGTGCCCAGAGACCGAAGCTGCTGATTTAGGTTTGTTTGTTTTTATTTCCCAGGATTCTGAATTTGAGATAAACACGAGTTTGTATTTATCTGTTGAAAATCAGTTATCGGTTACCTTACCCACTTGTGGTTTAAAACACCAGCTTGCTATTGTGGTTACAATAGTGTTTTAGGCTCAGAGTCTTCCTAAAACCCTGTAAGACCTTCTTAGACATGCTTCTATTGGAAATACTAAACAGGAAAAGCTCCCTTTGCCTGTAGTTCATGGTCTGGAGTCTTTTAAATGCAACTTAGTCAACAACAGGCCAGACTCTTCAGTTCTGAGAACAGTACTTAGAAGTAAATGCTGCTAATATTTGTTTCATTTTGCTTTTGAGAGTCTTACTATGTAGCCCAAGCTGGCCTAGAATTCAACAACCCTCCTGCTTTGTTTCATTAAACAGCAACAACAGAAATTGTTAAGTGTGTTTGTGGGTACTGGTGTGGCTATCCATGGAGGGTGTTACATGTGCACATGTGCTCATGCGTGTGTGAAGGCCAGAGGACAACGTCAAATGTCCTTCTCATGAACATCGTCTACTTTCTTTGAGACAGAAGCACGTACTGGTCTGGAGATCACCAATCTGACTGGACTGGCTGCTCAGGGAGCCCCAAGGAGCCTTCTGTCTCTGCCTCCCAGGACTGCTGGGGATCAAACCAAGGTCCTCAGGCTTGCAAAGCAAGCACTAAAATGACTGACTCATCTCCCCGGCCCCTTCCTGCTTCCATCTCTAAGTGCTGGAGTTCTAGGTGTTCACCACTACACCGAGCTAAGCCTGGCAGTATTTTAAATCAAGGGGCAAGAGGGAAACTCACTCATCCAACTTCTCTCTGTAGATCAGAGGACGAAGAGGTTTCTTGATAGGTCGGCAAGGGGAGGACGCATCAAAGCCCATAACGGACACTTAGTTCTGCAAGTAACTCACACCTGGCCTTTCTCCAGCCAGACTGTGACCACCACACGTCAGCTGCCGGCTGCCGGTTGCCTTGAACTCTGCATCGCCAGACAAGGGCCTCCTGGTCATTTTTTCCCACCTGTCCAGCTCACTTAAAGTTGGGGTAATTTTGCAATTTTCTTTCGTGCTCTTTAGAACTTTGGGTTGCATTAGCCACGGTGACCACAGTGTGGCTCGGTGTCACCAGCAGGGGACATCTGGCATTCTCGGCATCAACTGAGTTTGTTGGTTTGTTCTCTTGCTGCCTTTGTTTTATTGCTAATTACATTCCTCTAAACCTCCTGTCTGTCTTTATTTTGGGTCGGCTACTAAGCTAAGAACCAGGTGGCCTCAATGTGGAGCATTTTTCTTTATTGTGGCATGAACTTGGAGCTGTCATTTAAATCCTTGTGTGTCTCATTTCCTCTTTTGCAATATAGAACTCATGAACCAAAGAACTTTAAATTTGATTAAATTTGATGAGCTTTTAGATGCATCTCAGTACAGCTAAATATGCTCCTCTCTCTCTCTCTCTCTTTTTTCTAAAGATAATTTGCAGGCTAGAGAAGCTAAAAGAATTGCTCCACATTTCCACCTCCAGGGATAAAAATGCAAATGAGGTCACAAGCAGAGGATGAGGAGGGTGAGGCAGTACCCTGACTTCAGCGTTGCCTTTGGCCAAGTACTGAGGTAGACCTGTTCTCTCTCCTGCCTTGCAGCTCCCCTCTCATCTCTGACTGCTGTTCAGCTTTGCAGCCACTGTGAGCCAGGAGGGACGGGTCATGCAGTCACACCCAGTGTGGCTTCTGACATTACACTTAATGGTGGCTCCATTTTGTCCTGCTTAGGAAGTGCACACAAGAAGTATTAGTTAAGCAACTGTGAAAGAAAAACGCTGGTGGTCGGTCACTCATGTGTGCATTTGGGGAAATCCATGTGGGTATTCAGGGCACATGGAGCATAGCAACCTGGCTTTCTCAAAACGTGGGCTCTGGGGTTGAACTCAGGTCTTCGTGCTCGTACGGCAAAGACTTTCCTGACCGAGCCCAGGCCTAACCTAGTCTTTTACTGCTACTATAGAATCTTTGTTTGTTTGTATTCAGAGATCCGCCTGCCTCTGCCAAGTGCTGGGATTAAAGGTGTGCACTACCACTACCCTGTCAGCTACTGCAACATCTTAAACATAAAAAGATTCGGGTAGAATACAATAATTCTGGAGGAGAAAATGAACAAGACACTGACAACTTAGAAGACAGTCTATAGCTACGAGAAACTCTCTCCACTCTTCCTACAAGCTACGATGGCTACTTGACAACTTAGAAGACGGTCTACGGCTATGAGAATCTCTCTCCACTCTTCCTGCAAGCTACAATGGCTACTTGAAGGTAACACAATATGAAACCAGGTTCATGTAGAAATCATGTCAATGACCTGTGATTAATTTTGAATACTCCCATATCAGTTTTCAGTTGAAAAACGTTTGTCCAAGTTCTTAAAACAGACGCAGCCCCACACACCGACTCCGTGTAGCAAACAGAGTGCCCAGGGCTTGTGGTGGATGTGGCAGTGCAGTAACTGGGAAGTGTCCTTCAAACCAACAATTCCCAGGTTTTAACTCTGATATTTGGATTCAGTTGAAGTGAAATAAACGGTCCTGGGCACCTGAGTTGTTGTGAACTTGCCAGTGTCTGTGGAAGGGGATGGCCTGGCCGTGTTCCCAGGTGCGTCTGAAGTGGAACTCCTTGTTTCAGACCTAAACTGTGGTTTACAGCAATGTCTGGATGGCAGTCTTAATCCAGACAGATGGCACATTCCGAGCGAGTGGTTTACAGAGGTGTGGAGAGACCCACCGGGGAGGGGACAACGCCTCAAGTTGGCAATAGCAACCTCCAGTCTGGCCCTAAAGGACCAAAGCAAAGGAGTGGTTACAGGAAGCAACAATGGGTGGCTGTACAGGGAAGGATGGACAGGACTCTTGACCTTGGGAAAGGACACAGATGATGTATACTAATCTCACAGAGTATCAGTCACAAAAACTAAACCAGAGACTACCACGAGTATCCAACAGCAGCTTAACGGATCAACACTATGCAGTTTATACCCTTTCATTATTCTAACAAGGAAATTATTATTAATAATTATTAATATTATTCATCCTCACAAAGAAATGCAATTCTACTACATGCCTGTTGGGTGGTACCGCTGCCTTCAGGGTGGGTCTTCTGTACTCAGTTCCCTGCACGCCAGTCTTCTCTGGAAACCCTCCCGGCATGCCCACAAGTGTGCTCTGGAAACACCCTCTCTGCATGCCCACAAGTGTGCTTTGCCAATTTTGTAAGCATCTCTAATAAGCCAAGCTACCAGCCAACATTAACCATCACAGTGGAGCAGAGAGGAAAGTCTAGAGGAACTAGAGGAAGTTGGCTGATGTGGGTCTTTTCATCTCATCCTCAGCTCTCTAGAGCAAGCGCCAAAGCTTCTACCTTCATATCAGAAAGAACTGCTCTGAGAATGTGGCCAGCAGGCGGTACGCAGCCAGAAAATGCAGCAGTGCATTTTCTGATTAACCCACAAAGTTATTTTTGAATGCTACAATGTTCTCTCCATATTTATATATCTGGTTTTTGACACTTTTACTTCTAGAGATCCATAATCTACCTTAAGGGAAAAAATCAGAGGTATGGGCTAGAAATTATACACAGAGACATCCATTGAAATACCATTGATAGGATTGGCAATGGTTCAGTTGGTGAAATGTTTGCTACGCAAGCCCAAGGGCCTGAATTTGGCTTCCCAGATTCCAGACGTGGCTGTGTGTCTTAGATTCCAAGCACCAGGGAGGTGATAGGTAGCAAACATCACCTACTCAGTGATGCAGGCCAATGAGAGACTTTGTCTCAAAAAAAAAAAAAAAAAGCAGCAAAGTAGACAGCTCCTGAGAAAGGATACCTGGGGTTCACCTCTGGCCTCCACATGCACACGTTCATGTACGCACACGCACACACCATGAACATGCACTCCAGGCACACATACCTGTACCTAAGAAAACCATAAATACAAAAAGAAATGTCATTTAACTCACAGAAAGAGGCAGCTGAATGTGCCGCATCTAAAATATAATCTCAAGTGAGAAAGCAGCTTCCAGGCTGGCTCATGGTACATCCTCTGTATAAGAAGGTTCAGATCTCACTAGAATGTTAAAGTGATTACCTTTGAATCGTCGAACTAATTTTTTTCCAATTTTTTATTTTAGCATTTTTTGTTGAACGTTATTCACCCTAATAATCAAGAAAAAAAAACTCAAACAACTTGTAAAAATCCTGCGACCACATCACATGATAAATATTCCCACTAAAGATCCCTGTAGCATCTGCCCTGCCATCCTGTATAAAGGAATTGATTTACCTGCTGGCTGCCTATTAATCTACAGGGATGCAGCCAGAGTAAGGACAGCCACCTCCTCTGTAATAGGCGGTGTGTGTGGCTGAGGGTGCAGCTCTCTGTGATGGAATATTGCTAAACGACGAAATTCTATCTCCCACAAGAAATTATTTCTGCTGGCTGTGCAAACGTCAGCCTGGAGACTGCCCTTGGAGAGGCGGCTGCATTGCTAAGTATTTGTAAAATCAGCAGAGCCAGCGCAGGAACGGTCACAGTGGCTGATTTTACAAGCTACTCACGACGGGCATCTGCACAAGAAAACTGCAGCTCAGAGCTTATTTAACCTGTTGTGATTCTTTCTCATTTCCTGGTTTGCTGCTTTGAAAGGGTATCGTTTCACTCAAAGGAGGATGCTTTTTGTGTATGTAAAATGGCTTCACAGGTGTATGAAAATACTGCTTATTACCCTGACCTAGATATAATCTCACCTAGCTCTTTTGTCTTGTATTTATTTAACCATTTGTCAAGCTGGTACCTCACACTCTGAGGTAGTGGCCTGTCTCATTACCATACCAGATGTGCGTGGCAATATTTCCAGGAAGAATTGAGCTCTGGCTGGACTCAAGCTATGGGAGACAAACACCTCCTCCCCCAATGATTTTCAATTCAGTTTCCCTCAAAATTTCAAGGGTACACCTCTACAAGTGGGCTATAAGCCTGCTGGATCTGCTCAGTTCTGGTCCTCTGTTCTGAAGAGATTTTATCATTGACAGTGGTCAAGTAGGTACAGAGACACTTGTCCCCTGCCAGACTGATGCCAAGGGCAGATAAGAAAGCTATTTAGCTCATATGGACTGTATGTCCTTCAAACAACACCTGGAGAGCTTCCAAGCTTATATACATCTCTTCTTTCCCAAGAATCATGTGTTGCCCATTTTACCCTTCAGATTGGCTTCTGGTGTTGGGATGTTTTAACCAGGGAAATTGTTGTTTGCATCAATCAAGTAAAAAAAAAAACAAACAAAATATATTGCAAGAATACTACAGATATCTTTTAGATTAGTGTACAAAAGATGGAACCATTGATGACAGTCGTTCCCGACAGGACAAACACAGCAGAAAGCCTGTGTTGCCTTTCCCACACAACTCTTGGGTCATGCATCCTAAGATTCTGGCCTGGAAGGTGTTGGTATGGGGAGACTGTGCATGTGTGCACTGCACAGTAACTGTATTCAAAATCCCTGGGAAATGGAGGCTACATTATTAGCATTTATTCTAAGTAGAATTCTTTAGACAGGGCTGTATTTCTGATTTTTGTCATGATTGGTTGCTGCTTTAGTTTGGTCCCCCAATAATGAAGACCAAATGCAGGGTTTTGTGCTTCCTAGGTGGTTGCTCTGCCATCTAAATGAATCTTCAGCTCTGTGGCTTGGCTCTGGGCTATTCCTTAAAAGCCTGGGTGTTAAAGGCTTGCCTGTCAGCCCTTGATGCTCTGAACAGGAGATAGAACCTTTAAAGGTAGGGTGTAGTCGTACAAGCAATTGAAATTTCGACATTTCAATTCCTGGCCACACTGAGGTGACAAAGTCTACAGAGTTCACATTGGAAGAGGGTGCAATTGAATTACCAGAAAATGCAAATCTCCCATGTCTTAAGTCAGTTTATAATTTTGTGTTGGAGCACATACTTAGGTTTTTTGTTTTGTTTGTTTTGCTTTTGAGACAGGGTCTCCCCACATAGCCCTGGCTGTCCTGGAACTCATTGTATAGACCAGGCTGTCATCTGGAAGTCAAAGAGGTCCACCTGCCTCTGCTTCCCCAGTCCTGGGACTACAGACACATGCCACCACACCCAGCCAATCATAGCTATTCTTGACTTTCTGCATCCTGTGGGCCACGGATTGGACATGTCTGGGAGTGAAAGAAACTCAGGTCTATGCCTATGCTCTTGAAGGGAGTATCAGGATACAACCCTTTTTCTTTCCCTGTTGCTTTCTGGCTACCGTGAGATTTTAGTTGCATTTTGTTTCTGTTTTTGAGACAGTGTCTCCTGCCTCTGTCTCCTGAGTGCTGGGATTATGTCATGTACCAACTTGTCTAGTAGTTCTGGCTACCTTGAGACAGAGAGGCTCCTGTATCACCATCCCTTACCGTGATATACAAAGCTGCCAGAAGTCTAAAATGACAGGAAGAAGTAATTGAGGGTCAGAACCATGAGTATTTTTTTCCTTAGTAGGTTGATTACTTCAGGTATTTCACCATAGTCACAGAAAGCTGAGTATACTATTTGCATTTATGTGAGACATTGCCCTAGAATATGGCTTGTTAAGAACTGGTTGAGGCCTAAGGTTGTAGTTTAGCAATAGATCTCTTGTTTAGCGTGCACTAAATCCTAGACTCAGACCCCCACACTGAGTGAGGTCCAGAAAGATAACACCTAACCCAAAGCTTCCTTCTGTGCCAGCATTGTTCATATGTGTGCATCTCTGTCACCTGTATTGTGGCTGAGTGCTTTCTGGTCCTTCTGTCAGCACAGAGAGAACCCACAGTCCTTAATGACCAACCTGGCATTATTTCTAGAGAGAAGTTAAGTGTGAGTATAAATAACTTGGCCAAGCCTACAAAAACAAAGTCACACACATCTGAAGATACCTAGAGACACGGAACTGTAATTGCATTTGAGCCCAAATATAATGCATTTACTCAGAGGAAAGTAGATGTTTTTTAAAACCAGCATTGAGCAAACACTTAACACACTCCCCTCCCCCCATTCTACACAGTATCGCACTATCATAGTTATCAGAACACCATCAGGCAAGGGTAGAAACGCAGGCAAGTCTGCCTATAATTTTCTCGAGTGCAGCCAAAGGTACGAAAAAGTCGTTAAACTACATGTCAGGTGGTAAGGCTTCCGTGAACACAAAGCCACGTGTTGCAATCAAAGGACCGTTTCTTTGTGACTTCAAATGTGCAGAGCAGTCATTATATGTGACTGTTACTCCACGATCACGTCGTCTGCTTGGAGCCCTCTGAAAAAATCTGTGATAGCGCCTGCTTCGAGGGACAGTACACGGATTCATTTTTCAAGCCGCAATGCTTTCCAAACAATGCCGCTTTGTGCTTCCTGCAAATACAAAGTGAGCCCAGGCAGAAGTCAGGGCTTTATGTTCCCACAAAAAGTTATTACCAACTAGAAGGAGCCCTTCAAATACTCTCGTGTGATTTGGATTTTCTAGACCTTATTATAAGTTAGAGGAGTAGGCGACAGGACAATCACAGAGGATGAACTAATAGCTGGACCAAAAAAAAAAATCCTCTCTGACATTGGGATTGATTTTTTTGCACACAGAGCCACCCTGGGTCCTCCAGAAGCGTGTGTACAAAGCTGGGCCGTGTCATCCTAGACTGCCTAAGTAAGGGCAGCTGAGCAAGGGCAAGCAGCCCGATCGCCTCGTTCACACTTGAGCTCTGTGCGATGAGCACATTTGTTTGTCCTCATTAAGACAGCGTTGCAGGCGATAACTGACATGCGGAGACAGCATGCTGGGACAGGGCCAAGAAGCCCAGCAGAGGCGAGCAGAGGCGTGTCTGGAGAGCCTGCCCCGAACAGAGTTCTGGCCCTGACAAGCTCGAAGCCTTGGGAACTCAGACGCGTCTCTGAGGTCCTGGGTAACTCATCAAAAGCGAGAAGTATTTAGGTCGAGGTTTTCTAGATGTGATTTCCAACACATACGCCATTGAGCAGCCCCCTCCTCAAGTCCCCAAGACCACTTCCCAGACCAGGAAGATGGACAAACAAGGGCAGTGCCTGGTCCCATTTCCATCAAGTCGTCTCTAACGGACTTGTTACACTACATGGCTAATTTTAAGGGTGTGAAACCGCAAGACTGGGGAGCCTTCCCATTCTTTACTAAGAAGAAGGCAGCGTAAAGAGCAGCATTTGCTTGCTCTTCGTCACAGCCGAGCACGGCAAAGCTCACACACTGGGCAGCTTATCTGGGTCCACCACGCAACTCCCTTGTCTGGAGCTGAGTTACTTTGGGTCTGTTTCTTAACGCGGCTTTGTCTCAGTTTCTTCATCTGCAACACGGGAGTAGTAAGGCAAGGATCTTAAGGGGCTGCCTTGAGGGGTCAGTAAGTAGATAAGAGTCCCCAAGGACAGGGCCCACCTCAAAAACAAGGCTTTCTTCTTCTTATTGGCCCAGTATAACAGTCAGCTTCTGGGCAGCCATGAGAGGGTGCGCAGAAGAGCTGGCTGGTCCCGCGTAAAGGTGCTTGGAGAGTAATCAGATTTGCTGAAAGTGCCTTTTTAAACAGAACTGTGCACTTCTGACTCACGTTTGGGAAGAAAAGCAGAACAGAAGGTGATAAATTTCTTTATGGGAGAGCTTGGCAGGAAAGGCAGATGGAACGCTAAAGTTAATTGGTGGCTGGGACATGGAACTCCTGGGCGGAGGAGCCGGGCTGAACACTCTCCCTCTCTTGCTCCGGTTTATGGTGATTGCTTCATTAGGGATGCTGAAAAGCCCTTCTTGGGCAGCCGCTGCTCCTGTCTCTGCCCAGACAAGGGTGATGTCAGCGTATAGTTTATAGAGTTCTGCAGTCCTCCAGAGGATTCCGGGAGCTTGCGGAGCTGTCTCTGGGCTGCTTGCCAGCGTTCAGAAAATGGAATCCCACTAGAATCTTCTGTATCCCAGATTGCTTGTCTCTGTCGTGGCTTCTGTTGTCGTTGCTCCATACAAGCACCAGGTGTGCGATGTCCCCTTAGCGGTTCCTTCAATGGGGCTCATCTTTGAGCCTTCTGGCTTGAGTCTCTGAGAGCTGGGCTTTAATTCTCCCTCCTCAGATTCCCAAGGATATAGGAGGAGACAACACACTGGGGATTTGCTGGCTTTATGATGAGCAGTTTAAGCTCATAAGGGGTATTATTTTATGCATGAGGAAGATAGACACAGATACCTGCCAATTAAACCCTAACACAAGCTTTTCATTTGTCATCTGTCCTGGGATGCTCCATCAAGCCTAGACATGGATTTTTTTTTTTAAAAAAAAAATTGCATTTCACTTTTTAAAAAAAATTCATGTTTGTTTATGTGTGTTCGCATGTGTGTGCCATGTGTGTGTGAACAGGTGCCTACGGAGCCCAGAAGAGGTTGTCAGCGCCCCTGGGCTGACAGTCGTGCTTGACCGGTGTGGGTGCGGGGAACTGAACTCAGGTCCTCTGGAAGGACAGCAAGCCCTCTTCACAACTGAGCCATCTCTCCTCACATTTCACTCTTGGGCACACACAGAAAGGAAAAATTTAGCTGGGTGTGGCGGCACACACCTGGCAGCAGACAGGCGGGTCTCTAGGAGGTGGAGGCCAGCCTGGTCTACACAGAGTGTTCCAGAGCAGCTGGAGCTACACAGAAGAGGAAACTGAATAGAGGGTGTTCCTAAAACTCCTAATTTGTATTTATTATATAGACACATTTTAAGAATTTCATACGTGACTACAATGAATTTTGGTCATATTCACCTCTTGTCCATGCAACTTCTCTAGGGCACTGTTCAAATTCATACCCTTTTCTAGAAGAAAACTTACTCTCTTTAATTGCCTCTAATTAAACCAAGAGTGGGGCCTTGTGAACCCTTTTCCAGTTCATGCTAGGATGTTGACCGGTATGGCCTTGTGCAGGTGATCACAGCTGTCGAGAGTCTGAGGAGGCGACACTCCCGTCATATCAGACCACACTATGTCATAGATGTCCCCAGGGGCGTCTGGCTCTTGCAATCTTTCCATCCCCTTCCTCCATCATGTTTTATGAGTCTTGGTGTATGGAGTTGTGTTACAGATACCTTTTTAGGGATGGGCAATCCATAGTTCCTTATTCTCTGTATGTTGCCTAGCTGTGGTTTTATGTAGCAGCCTCCATCTCCCGCAAAAGAAAACACTTTGATGAGGGGCCAGGGGTGCTGACCTATGGGTATAAGGGCAAGCGTTGGGAGGGCAGTGGGGCACTGAATCCATTTAGCAAAATGATAGTAGTATTAAGTTCTGGGATCAGGGATCTCTTGCCTATGTTTTTGAGAAACACCAACATGCAAACAAAGCAGGCTATTGCCATTGCTCCTGGTTGGCTGCCAGAACTTGAGGAGCAGATCTTACTGCAGATGACTCCGCACCACGTGATCACAAGACTTAAAAGAATCAAACTGGTGCTGACCTAGAGGCCTTGTCTCTGAAGGATAGCTCTCATAGTGTCAGAAGTGCTATGCAGGCTAGCAAAGCAGAAAACTTAGCCAAAGTCCTGCCCAGCTATAAATACGTGAACTGTAATAAAAATTAGTAAGACAAGCCCAGCAGTGTGATAGTGGCATTCATATCTTGGGGGTAACCAACAGCTGTCTGATTGGACATAAGCCCCACTTTGTAGAAGGTTCATGCCTGGCACTGTAACCGTATTCAGAAAGCTTTTTAGTATGCAGAGTCTGTATCATCTCCATCATCTTTTAACTTAGAGCCGAAATACATTTTTGTTGATGCTTGTTTTCAGATAATATAATCCTCCAGGATATCTGGGCAATAGATATATAGAAGATCCACGTCAGATCACAGGATCCACATTTAGATTGAATTGTTAATGACCTGGGAACTTGCAAAGGCTGTGCACGCCAAGAGAACGAGCCACGATAGGTTTGGACTTGTGCTCTCAGTGGCAACCTCTGTTCAGCTGTTAGTGGGCTAGTGGCAACTGTAAGACAGGTCCCAATCAAGAGATACTTCAGCACTGAAAAAAAAAAAGGCATGTCTTAGAGACCGTGAAATTGGTCATGAAGCTTGTGCTTGTTTGTCTAAGAGGTAAGATCTTATTCTTAGAAGACGTTTCAAAGGTTATTGCAAAGCTGCCCCTCATTCTGTGAAGGAGAAGGTGCATGGTAAATTTAGGCCTTCTCCAAGAACTTGATAATTCTGTTGACAAAGTACATGTAGAAGGACCGGAAGAGTCCACTGGGGACAGGTATCCTAGAGAGGGGCAGCTGTTCAGCGCTATGCTTTGTATCCTCCCCAAACATCTGCTCTTAAACGGGAGTCATTTACTTGTGCAATGTTGTTGTTCTTCCACCTCAGAACACAAACCCTTAAGAAGCTCATTTAGTATCCTTCCTGCCTGGCTGATGATTTCTCCTTCCTAGAGTGTGTTCCCCCCCACCCAGAGATTGATTTAAAGGAGCTGACCTCTCTAAAAGAGAAATTTCAGAATCTTCCATCAGCATCAAATCTAAACCACAAAGAGCATGCATTGAATGTTTTCGTTTCTATGTAACGTTGAACAATTAAATCTGTACAGGTCAGTGGTAGGTGGGAATGAACAGTTCTATTAATGGGGGATAGAACTTCTTTCGGAGAGACAAATCTACTCTAAAATTAGATTGTGGCGAGGGCTGCACGACCACGTGCATGCAGTAAAAACCTTTATTGGCATACTTTTAATGGGCAGTTGTATAACACATGGAGTACATCTCAATAAGCGCATTTAAAAAATACTTAGGGTGTGCTCTGTGCACATAAAATTACACAATCAGAAATTCATCTCCACTCAACCCCGTTGGGTTTATCTGATAAAAGCCTGGTGAGAATGATTTTGTTCGAAACAACTTAAACACCCAACCAACGAAACGATGGAGGTTTGTTGACAAAGAAGCTCTCGCCTCTCCTTTGAGGAAACCACAGTCAAGGAGGAGCAGAAAGGAAGTTACCAGGCCGGGGAGACGGCTCCGTAGGTGTGGTGCTTATTGTGAAAGCTTGAGGACCCGAGTTTGACCCCCCTGCGTCCACATAAATGCCGGTGCGGTGGTGTACACAGAGGACAGGGAGGAGCCCTGAGGATTGCTGGCAAGCTGGACCAGACCAATCCCAGAGTTCCAGACTCCATGAGCAACCCCATCTCTAAAATCTAAGGGGTTTTAAATCTTGGGACACAATTGAGGAAAACACCAGACATCAACCTCTGACATCTATGAACACACGCACACACACACACACACCCCACATGCACAATGGGGGAGAGACAGGCAGACAGAGAGACATTAGTACCTTGGCAGGCAGAGGAAATGTGAGATATTCTGGGGTGGTTTCTTGGGTAAAGTAAGCATTTGCTTTGGCTTTAAGGGCATCAGACTTAATGAGCACTGGGAGTCAGGAGCAGGGCAGAAGCATATGTCTCCAACCCTTACAAGCTGGCTGTGGCTTTCCTGGAAGGAGGCCTCAGTCTCGGTGAGTTTCTTGGTCTTGCCAGGGAGAGTGGCCTTAGGGGCAGTTTAGGGAGAAATGAGCCTGCCACCCCAGCCAGGCTGCCCGAGATACTGGGCAGTGGCAGCCTGGTTCTTCAGGAGGGGATGTATGTTGAGAAAAGTGAAAGACAGAAGAAGGGGTTAACGAGTGAGACTCCATTTCTCTTTCTCTCTATTTCTTCAGGATCTTCCCTCCGGATCAGAAGTTCGTGGGTGCCATTGGGATCTATTCCCATAAACATAAAGCCAACCCCAGAGAGAATGGAGCAAAGCCTTCATATCCCAGTCCTCTAAGGAACACCACTCGCCTGGGTGGCTCGCAGAGACTCTGGATGATAGCCCAGGAAGGACAGCTTGCTTTCTTGAACAAAGCCTCTGGATCAGTGGTTCTCAACCTTCCTAATGCTGCAACCTTTGAATAGAGTTGCTCATGTTGTCGTGACCTCAATCATAAAATTATTTCATTACTACCTCAAAACCGCAGTTTTGCTACTGTTATGAATTTAGTGTAAACACATGATATGCAGGATATTCCGACGCTCAACCCCCAAAGGGGTCGCAACCCGCAGGTTGAGAACCACTGCTCTAAATCATTTATTTTTTTTTAACTCAGTGCTTTATTAAGACTTCCACATCTGGGCCGGGGAGATGGCTCAGTCAGCAAAGTGCTTGACATACTAGCACAAGGATCGATTAGCAGCACCCATGTATAAAGCCAGGTGCGATGGTGTGTACTTAGACAGGAGGGTCCCTTGAGCTTGCTGGCTAACCATCCTACTCTATGGGGCGAGCTGTAGATCCTATGAGACGTGAATCTCGGAAACAAGAATGGAGGCTGGGGAGACAGCTCAGCAGGTGGAACTCTTGCTGTTTCTGCAGAGGACACCGATTCGATTCCCATCATCCATGTGGCAGCTAGCAACTGTAACTCCAGTTTCAGCGGAGTCTAATGCCCCTTTCCCAGCATTCACAGGCATCAGGCATGGATGTGGTACACATAACATACACTCAGACAAACTCTCAAACATATAAAAAAATTTTAAATCTTTTTTTTTGAGGCCCTTGCACCTGTTGCCGAATGACCCGAGTTTAATCTCCAGAATGCATATGACAGGCGGTGAGAACTGGCTTCCGCAGATTGTCCTCTGACCCTCCACGTGCACATCATGACATGTTTAAGGCACACACATAACAAGAACAAAGCGTGTGACCGCTGAGCAGCAACACCAAGGTTACTGTCACTCTGGCCTCCACAGGGACATGAATGCTCACAAACACACAGAGACTCCCAAATAAATTCATTTTGATTGAGTTATTTTGTTAAGCAACAATATAGAATGAGCCAAATGTTAACCTACTCAAAAGGTGGATGAGCTAACATGAAGATCTATGGAATAATTCTGCTACTAACTCTTGATTCCCCCACTGAGGATTGGATGTGATTCTTAGTTGCCTCTCATTGGGGTCCCTGGCTCTGTGCTGCCCTCTTAGAAATTCTCTTTTTCTCCCCTCTGATAATAGTAAGACTCCCCGACAAGACTGTGTTATACCCTGCGTTCTTGCTGTTGTCACGGGAATGGCTATTTCCTTGCATGAGCTTTTCACTCATTTTCTTTTTCCATCTGCACTTGCCCAGAAGTGCTCTCACAAAGAACCACGTTTCTGTTCTAGACCACAGAAACACATGTGGGGGTCAGGTGGGCATTCCCCTTGTCCATATGCACAGACACCTGCAGCTCAGAGGTATCTCCCTTCTACTGAGTCTTTGCTCTTTGTCGAGATGTTCCTTTAAACCCTCAGGGAACGAAAGAGGGTATGTAGTTTTTATACTAAAAACTTTCTTATTCTTTCTAAAAGACATGGTCAATATAAATACCTGGTTTTGCAATGTGTAGGCCAGAGGACAAACGTAGATGTCATCCTCGGGAGCACCGTCTGCCTCCCGTGAGACATGGTCTCTCTCTGACCTAGAGTTAGGCCAGACTGACAAGTGAGTGAGCTTCAGAGAGTTCTTGTCCCTGCCTCTTCATCACTGAGATGACAGATAGGTGCCACCAAGCTCAGCATTTTCCTGTGGATCCTGGGGATCAGACTCAGGTCCTTGGTGCTTGTAAAGTTACCCCACCCACCCTAACTCCCCCTCTTTTTCTTCACACTGGTAGGGACAGAACCTAGGGCTTCACACTAGACAAATGTTCGCTCACTATACCTCACTCTCAGCCTCTCTTCAGCCCTTTCCTGTCTACCCTCTGCTCAGCTTCTAGTCCCAGCATGGGTGAGCATGCTGTCCCGGGTCAAGGGCCTTGCAACTTTTATAATCTTTTGGTTTGGGCATAAACTCTTACTATGTTGCTTAGATTGATCAAAAAAAAAAACAACAAACAAACAAACACAAACAAACAAAAATCCCTATTTTTTTTATACCATATGTGGGGGCCAGAGAACAACTTTGGGAGTTAGTTCTCCCCATCATACGCATTTGGGGATTGAATTTAGGTCATCAGCCTTGGTGGCAAGGGCCTTTACCTGCTGAGTCATCCCCCTGACCCATCAGGTTGGTCTTGAACTCAGGGACTTAAGTGATTCTCTTGCCTCAGCTTCCCAGAGAGCTGGGCCAACAGCACTACAGGTTTGATCCACCACACCTAGCTCGGTTAACTTGACTGAGTAACTACACCCAGTTCTCTCTCTCTTTCTCTCTCTCTCAGTCTCCCTTCCCCTCCCATTCTCTGCCCACCCCCCTACTGGCTATGGGAGTTGTTCCATTTCAAGGAAAAGCAGAGAGTCCTGGGAAGGCCTTTTGGCCTCTCAGCCCACTCTCCTTAGCCTTGAGGTTGGATCTGACCTCCATGGCTCTCGATCACCTGGCTCCTGTTAGTGGAGGACACACATGCACTAATTCACACGATGACATCCCTCTCCATCTCTGCCATCATGGTGAGACACCAAGAATTCCGGTACTTCCACTTTGACAGAAGGCAAATGTTACAAAATGTTCTTGATCTCTAGTCCTATAATGACTCATTAAACCCCTTTTTATTCCTTTTGAAACACTTAAAACATTTGATAGATAATTCACACCCCTTAGTATTTTAACTACCTATCGAATAACAAATGGAAGAAATTCAAACAAGGTTTTCAGGTTTTTGTTTGTTTGTTTGTTTTCTGTTTGTTTTTGTTTTTCCTGGTGTTGAGGAATCAGACAAGCAACTCCTCCCCTAAATTCTTGGCCCTAAACCAAATGTTTTCCGGAACTGTGTTTTTAAGACCAATAAAGATCTCAATTCTGGGGAATCCTAGACAGCTGAGCTTTTTACCTGAACCAGTTTCACGATGATAAAAATCCTGTCGCATCAAATACCTCTTTATTAATCCTGTTACTCACCTTTGCCACAACAGATGCTTCTTTCTTCTTCATTAATTGAAGGGAGAGGCTCTTCTGAGTTCCAGCTGCTTGACCAAGAGCACCCTGGCCAACACCACTCCTGACTCTCTATTGTCTCTCCCTGTGAGAAGCAGCAGAAGGCCACTCTGAATGCTGAAGGATGATCTCCCACTATCATCTGTGATTGCTGAGAAGAGCGTCTTCACTTTTTGGTGGAATTGGGGAAGGGAGTTGATAAGTCGGGTGAATAGGTGGAGGGTGCATAGGAACTGAGAGGAGAAGTTAGGTTCAGGGAAACCTTTAAAGCTATGAGATAGACCAGTTCTGGTGCCAGACATGTACAACCCCAGCATTGTGGGGCAAAAGCTAGAGAATCAGGAATTCAAGGTCATTCCCAGCTACAGAGGGAATTCCAGGCTAACCTGGGCTATTGAGACCCTATCTCATAAAAACAAGGAAATGAAAATAAATAAAGCCTCATTAACAGATGGACCACCCTGGGTGCTCAATGTTGTAAGAAAAGAAATGAGAACTTTGGGTTCGGCCTCAGAAAGCTTTAATACGTAACGAAACAGATAAATAGCAGCAAATACATTCACAGACATGAACAAGGTCACGGCTTCCAAGAGACAGACCTTCACTGGAGTGGTAGAAACAGAAGACACAGGGAAGCCTAGGAACCCAAAGGTCACAGCGCTTGGACACAGTGGTGGTTTGAATGAGGATGGCCACCACAGGCTCAAATATTTGAATGCTTTATTAGGGAGTGGTGCTACTTGAGAGAGATTAGGAGGTATGGCCTTGTTGGAGGAAACATACCACTGGGCATGGGCTTTGGGATTTCAGAAGCCCAAGCCAGGCCCCGTGATTATCATTCTTCCTGCTGCCCGCAGATCCAGATGCGGGACTCTGAGCTTCTTCTCCAGCACCGTGTCTGCCTTCCCTTCCGCCATGATGAGAATGGGCTACACCTGTGAAGCTGTAAGCCAGCCCCAATTAAATGCTTTCCTTTGTAAGGGTTGGTGTGGTCTTGGTGTCTGTTCACAGCAATAGAACATTGAATAAGACAGACACTTGGTTCAGTTGTGTATAAAGTTAAGTCTATGTGAAAAACTCCCTGACAGCACCAGTCTCAAAGCAAGGCAATATGTCTCATTTCCCATAAAATCCCTTATTCATAGAAAAAGGACAAAAAAGCACTCATGCAGGACTTATAATAGGAAGGAGTTGGCAACGTATGTAATACATTTCAATAATCAGGGAGGAAAAAAAAACATGTTTTTGTTCTAGTGGGTGGATTTATTTACTGTTAAATATTTCTGTACAGAATGTATGTACAGTATAACGACAACTATATTTGAACCATGTGTAGGAGGTAGCAAGCAAAATGAAGGAGTCTTGGTAGAGTTAGGATATGCTAAGCTCTTTAAAGATTGTAGTGGTTACAGTGCTGCCTCATTATTTGTTTCCAAAAAGAATTGTTACAATTTAGCTTTTAAATGTCCCCACACACACAAAGATCCCTGTGCCAAAGGCTTGACCACCAATATGTATTGTACATAAAAGGTGGGCCTAGGGAAAGGAAGTTAAGTTATTGGGAGTATGCCCTCAAAGGGAATATTGGGACCCCAGCTCCTTATTCTCTCATTTACCTTTTTTTTTTCTTTTTGGTTTTTCAAGACAGAATTTCTCTGTGAGGCTCTGGCTGTCCTGGAAATTGCTCTGTAGACCAGGCTGGCCTCGAACTCAGAGATCTACCCTCCTCTGCCTCCTGAGTGCTGGGATTAAAGGTGTGCACCACCACTGCCCAGCTGAATCACTTTTTCTTGTTTATAAGTGAGTCTTATTCATTTTTATTTTTTTTTCCTTCCTCCCCGGGCTTCCTCCTAGTCCCGGTCACCACGAGGTGAGCAACTTTTCTCCACCATGTGTTCTGCCTCACCGTAGGGTCAAAAATAAAAACAAAACCAAAAAACAATGACCAACTGCCCCTGAACAGAAGCCTCTGAAACCATGAGCCAAAATAACCCATTCCTCCTTCTAATTCACTCATCTCGAGTATTTTCTCATGGTGATAATGAACTGATTATCATATGAATGAGAGAAAAAAAATGTTTTCCATGACATGGCAAGAAAGGAACTCGAGTGTCTGTAATTTCTATTCAAGAGGTGTACATTTTTCACAGATGAGAAATCCTGAGACGAAAAGCCATGGGTGATGTCAGGCTACATGGTGAGTCAGTGTGGGAAACCCTGCACCGTTGCTCCCTCATGCTGTTCATAATTCCCCCACTGTTAACTGCTGTTGTGAAATTACCAATCCCTAGTCTAGCATGCCCATTCCTAACTCCTTACCGTGCAGGGCTCGCCGTCAAAGAGCTACACTTCATCTGCGTCGTTTCCCTCTTCGGTTTCCACGCACAGCTGTGATTCCACGGCTTTGCTTCTCCTGGTGGTGGAACTGCCGTGCCTTCCCCGGTAGGTGAGCAAGCCCCAGCTGCCCTAGGTGTGGAAAGATTAGAGAGGTGGCTGCCTTAAAATGATCAACTAAGTTTATGATACTTTTTTGACAGCCTCCTCTTCACATACTCCAACTCATTCATTTTCATCTTGACAGTAGGAGTTTTGACTTTTGGTCTTTCATTCTGTCATGATCCTGGTCAGAGGTAGTGAGCTGCAGTCCTTTGGTTGTCAAGGAAACAATTCAGGCCTTACAGTGTGCTGTGCTGCTCAGCTATGATGTGTGCTCAGCTAGCTATGTTCAGTGCCTTTTGCCTTAAAGGTCTTTTCGAGTTACAGTGGGTTTATTGGCTCATAATTCCACTGTCGGCCATGGAGCACCAGTCTGGTGAGCATGCAGATGGATTGTTGATTTAGACCCTGAGTCAGAGGTGAAATGAGACCAAGAAGGGATGAGTGGAAGGAAAGTGGAAGAGGCCGCAGCCCCTCCTCCCTGACATCAGCCTTGGCAAGGGTGGCTTTGGCCACTTGCTGTGTACTCTTGGCATCAACTGAGAACTTTGGGTTATCACTGTGTTTGCTACTGGTCAGTCTGAAAGGCGCTAACTACCGTGACCAATCAGGAGAGAAAGGTGAACGTCAGGATATGTGTCTTTTTGAAACACAAATGACTCTCGGGAAAGGTAATAATAATTGCTGTGGCTTTTGTGAAAAAAGGAAGAAAGAAAGAAAAGAAAAGCAGAAAAACTTCAGGCATGCTTCTCCAAGCCCATGCAACACCTCTTGTATAAACTTTACCCATTCAATTACAGGAAATGGACATCATGAGAGTCCCAGAACTTTTAGGTCAAATAAACCTCAGGCATCCTTTTTGTGCTGCAGGATGGAGAATATTCTTAGCATCCTAGATGAGCAACATCCCACTCCTTTCACTTAAGAAAAACAAAGCTGTTACGTCCCCTTGCTTTCTTTTACCATAGCCAAATTATTCTATCTTACAAGTTTTTATTGTTTTGTTTGTTTTATTTAAAAGCAGGCTAATCTACCTGATACCAATCACCCTGAAAACGAATTGAGTTTCAAAGATTATAATTTAAAACCGGCCAGTAATGGCTATTTAAAATATCAGCCACTGTTGCTTGGCTTTGGGTTTTTTGTAATATGATCTCAATATGTAACCTAGGCTAACCTTGAACTCATGATCCTCCTGCCTCTACCTTCACACCCTGAGACTGCTTGCGCGTACCACCATGCTCAATGGAAAGCAAACAAATAAAACAAACAAACATACATTTTTAAAATGGCATGTTCAAAAATGAGTCAACCTTAAGGGTCTTGCCTATTTCGACATTCTATACTTTTTTGAAATCGTTTTATTTTGAAGCTTGTTCTCCTTGTCATTGTGTGAGAGTCTCAGAAGATTAAAGAAATATTTTTGTCTGTTTTCAGGGTCTCATTTAGCCTAAGTTATTCCTTAAACTTGTTTAAATTTCTGTTTCCACCTCCCGGATGCTGGGATAACAGGGATTCATTGCTCTGTGCATCTTAGGAAACACTTCCAAAATTCAGATGACAAGTATTTCATAAAGGGAAGTTTAAAGGCTAATGGTTAGCTCAGTGGTAGATGGCTTGCTAGTATGCTTAAAGCCCTGAATTCAATACCCAGCACCAAAAATAATAAATAAAAAATAGGGTGGGTGTGGTGGTTTGAATAAGACTGGCGCCCATGGGCTCATTTATTTGAATGCTAAGGGATGGTCTTGTTGGAAGAAATGTGTCGCTATGGCTGGATTTTGAATTTTCAGATGCTTAAGCTAGTCTCTCTCTTCCTGCTGCTGCCGTTCAGATGTAAAACTCTCAGCTCCTCCTCCTCTTGTGTGTTACCACGCTTCCTATTATGACAATAATAGACCAAACCTCTGAATTGTAAGCCAGCCCCTACTAAATGTTTTCCTTTATAATAAATGCCTTGGTCATGGTGTCTCTTCACAGCAATAGAAACCCTAAGACAGTGGGCAATTTAAAGTCAAATTGACAGTCTAAGGAGTTGGAGAGATGGCTCAGTGGTTAAGAGCATTAAGACCCAAGTTTGATTCCCAGCACCCACATGATCACAACCGTCTTGAACTAATGTACCAGAGGATCTGATGTCCTCTTCTGGTATCTGTGGGCACTAGGTGCACATGCAGTGCACAGACATACATTCAGGCAACACACACATATACACTAAAAAAATGCCTCCCCCCGCTCACTTTCCTGTCCTATAATGGAGGATCATGGGGGTCCCCACCCCTTGGACTTACTGTGAAGTGTCAAGAGGTAGCAGCTATGTAACACCGTGGAGGCTGAAGCCCTAGGGGAATCCCAGCCATAACTCATAACTGTAAGGTCCTACAAGTATAAAAATTTCTTCTATTCCTCTGGGGATTTTACAAAGTCAAGAACAGGATTCAGTGTTTCAGCTTGTGAAGCATGAAGGAACATTCAAAGCCTTGGTGGGGAAAAAAACCAGAAGTGTTACAGACAACAGGCCTGGTGGCGTATGCCTGTCATCCTAGTACTTGGGAGACCAGGCAAGAAGATTGGCTCATCTGAATTTTAAGTGTTTCTTAAGACCCGTATAGCGATGCATGCTGATAAGCCCAGCATTTGGCAGGCAGAAGCAGGAGTGGTAGAAGCTAAGAGTATCCTCTGTTACACAGCAAGTTCAAGGAACAACCTTGGCCAAATGAGACCCTCAAAACAAGTAAAATGATTTCTTCTATCTAGTCTTCTGAGAATCTTACAAAGACAAGCCTTAAAATAAAAGACCAGCAAGATCTTTTTATAAAAAACAAAAAAAAAAACAAACCAAATTAAAAACAACAAAACACTTTTATTCATTCAGGAGATATTTATAGACAATACTAAGCGAGGACTGAACTCTCAATGAACTTGGATTAGTGGAGGAGGCTGTGACTAATCAACCAGTCGTAAGAGAGACTGTAAGTAAAGAAAATTCTGCCCCGAATACATCTTGAGGAGTAAGACAGACATTGAAAACTGTCACACATGGGAAGCGTGTCTGTGTCGATCTTCTCTCTCTCATAAAAGACAGTTAGGACACCGTGACTTGGACTCAGTGGCACATGAGCAGGTACAGGACACATCTTGAGTTTTCAAGGATGTATGAAAACTTGGGGTCACTATCATGACAAATTAGTGAGTGTCTGAAGCCACAATGTCATGCCGTGGCTGTACACACAGTTTACAGGAACCGGAATCTCTGGCCAGGAAGGGTGGGGCGGAGCTGAGTGAGGACTAGAGCCCAGCGAGGACAGAGGCCAGAGACAGCTGTCCTGCTCACGTGGGGAAGCAGGAGCCAGCAGTGAGTGAGTGAGGAAGAGCCACGGTGTGGGAAGGCTGTGTCACTGTAGGGAAGTCCAGCAGGCTAAGACAAAAGAAGGGAGCAGGCCCAGGGGACTAGGTCATCACACATCCGGGAATACAGGCACACCCTTTTCCAGAGGGTCATTTTAATACGCTTCCGTCTGTCTTTTAAAAATTTATCCAGAAGGCTGTCTCCTTCATCCTCCCCATAGAGTGGTTACTGTACACCACATTCATTTGTGGGTCATAAAATGTGAACTGAGTATCTACCAGTTCTTATTAATGAAACAGAAAGAAAAAGGAGTTGAAAATGACTATGTGCATTGATAGGAGGGCTGAAGTGGTCTACTTTAGTGTGGGTGTGTGAACCATGTGGCCCTCTGAGGCCCAGAACCTGTCAAGGGGTGGAAATCCCCTAGGAACTGCCTGTCTCCTCCCTTTCAACTTGGTCCTTCTGAATTTAAAGCCCTGTCTTCAACAAGTCATCAAAGGACTGGGCCGGAGCAGAGCCTGTGCCTGGCTAATGTTCAGGGATCCATCCCTGATATTCCAGTCCTGAGCTTGAGAAACCATCTGATGGCCGTGCTGGAACCATCAAGGGTAGGGTCAAGTTGGAGAAGTCGGGTTTTACTAGACAGAGTTTTGTTTGTTTGTTTTTCCAGACAGGGTTTCTCTGTAGCTTTGCAGCCTGTCCTAGAACTAGCTCTTGTAGACCAGGCTGGTCTCAAACTCACAGAGATCTGCCTGCCTCTGCCTCCCGAGTGCTGGGATTAAAGGCATGTGCCACCACCGCCCAGCTCTACAAGACAGAGTTATGCACCCTAACCCCCATGATGGAGAGAAAATGAGCTGATTGGGTGGCTGATGTTTGTCCACTTTGACCTATAAAGATTGCCGTCTCGTGTACAGGTCTGGTAAGGGCCTTGGCAGAGTTTCTTGAGATGCCTTCTTCAGAACGTCACCCAGCAGTGAGGTGGAATTGGTACAGAGACAGGTGGCCCTGGGGTTAAGCCAAGGGTTCCATTGTCCGACTCTCAGGCTTTGAGCAATGGACTCAGGACCTGAAACCACTGTGTTCACACCTCACCGTGTTCACAGCTGCAGCTTCCCTCACGCTCGCGTATCCTCGTGACTAAGCCTGTTTCGTTTTCATTTGCCCACTCGGTAAGATGTTTCTTTTATCTTTATTTATCTTAGTTATTGCCTATTTTTTGAAGTAATTTACTAGTAGGTTTTGTTTGTTAAGTTTGGGTTTATTATTTGGGTATTTTATTTTCATTTTCTCTCTTCTCACACTATCTTCTACTTTTTTTCTTTTTCTTTAATTTTTATTTTTTTTCACTTTTCTTTCTCTCTCTCCCTCTCTCCCTCCCTCCCTCCCTCTCTCTCTCGCTCTCTTTTCAGACAGAGTCCCACCATGTAGCTCTGGCTAGCCTGGAACTCACAGTGATCTGCCTGCCTCTGCCTCCAACCTGTTGAAGTAGCACAGGCTACTTGCTGTGTCCCCATCGCTAATTTGCAAAATAAAGGGAATGGGGCTGTCAGGCAGCCTTCAGGAAGCTGAGGTGGGAGGATCATGAGTCCTAGACAGGCCTGAGCTATTCAGCAAGGCCGCAAGATGGAAAGAAAAGAGATTAAGACAGAGGAAGGGGAGAGAGAGAAGAAAGAAGAAGAATGAGCAACTTAATTTAAACCTTTTCTTTGTTTGCCGGGGTGGTGGTTCTCGCCTTTAATTCTGCACTCAGGAGGCAGATGCAGGTGGATTTCTGTGAGTTTGGGGCCACGCTGATCTCTTGTACAGCCACGGCTAAAGGGTGAGACCCTGTCTCAGACAAACAGAAGCTCTGCTTTTTTAGCTTTTGATAAACAGAGATGATGATTATACTTGCAGATGGGATTTCTGTCTGGATCCTCCCTCCTTGTTTAGGGGACAGAATTCTCAAGGACAGGGGACCTGTGCCTGATCCTCCTTTGAACTCCAATCCAAACGTCTCCCAGGGTTCGCTATGTGGTGCCACTGGGAGGTAGGACCTTGCTGGAGTAAGACGGTCCCCTCTTCTCTCAGCTTCCTGGTCACCAGGAGGTGAGCAGCCTCCTCAGCCGAGGGCCCCATTCTGACATCCTCTGTGCCACCCCAGTCACCACAGGCCCAAAGCAATAGGGTCACATGACCACTGACTGAAACTTGTAAAACTGATAGGCAAACTCTTTCAAAGTTGATTG
This sequence comes from Ondatra zibethicus, assembly GCA_004026605.1. Lineage (NCBI taxonomy): Eukaryota > Metazoa > Chordata > Mammalia > Rodentia > Cricetidae > Ondatra > Ondatra zibethicus. Next base: position 1,673 of record PVIU01011368.1, on the reverse strand, counting down.
CCTTACTAAGCCTGATGGTGCACACTTTTATCCCAGCACTCCGGAGGCAGAGGCAGAGATCTCTGTGAGTCTGAGGCCAGCCTGGTCTACAGAGTGAGTTCCAGGACAGCCAGAGCTACATAGTGACACTCTGTCCCAAGCATTTTATCACAAAGGAAAGTGACTAATATAGGAGGGAAAGAGTAGAAGGTGGTGTCACATCTAATGGAAGCCGGGGGAGAGGACAGGGACAGGAGAGGCTCCTGCCGTGGGGGAGGAAAAGGCTGCCTCTGCCAGCTCTGGTCCCGAGAGCTCATCTGCAGGGCAGGGCCTCACCCCCAGGATCTCCGAATGTGCCATCGAACTGCCAGGGCAGATGGCAGAACTCCAGGCAACCTCTTCTTTCCTTGAAGTGACCCACCCCGTAGATGCTTCAGCCCGAGTCTCGGACCTCCCTGGAGGAGTTCCAGCTCACAGACGCTCCCCCACCTTTTTTATGTCTCACGTTTAACAAGGCAGGGTCTCACTCTGTCCCTCAGGTGGCTTGGGACTTGGGATCTTCCTGCTTCCGCCTCCTGGAGGCTGAGATTGAAGGCACGTGCCACCATGTCCGGCTGTAGGCACGTACCACCAAGTCCGGCTGTAGGCACGTACCACCAAGTCCAGCTGTAGGCACGTACCACCAAGTCCAGCTGTAGGCACGTACCACCATGTCCAGCTGTAGGCACGTGCCACCAAGTCCAACCAAAATCCTGTCCCCACCCATAGCCTAAAGACTTTTTCAATTCCCATGGAGGGAGAAAGCGGTGTTTCTTTAAAATACTTGCATTAAGCTTCATGTAAGAAAAATAAACACTTAGAAATTAGGCGGGCACGGGTAGCCTTTTTAAATGCTCACCACAGGCCAGTGGTAAGCCTTGGGCTCGCTAGCAATGCCTAGTTTCTAAATCTGAAAACAGGGAAGGTTATAGGATGAGGAGGTGGACTGTGGTAAGAATTATATAAGATAAAGTTCATAAACCGCAAGGCTGGGTGGACATTTGGCTAATGAAAGCAGTATGCACGCACCTGTGTGTGCGTGTGTGCATGTGTGCGCGCATGTGAGTGTGTGCATTCCTGTGTGTGCATGTGTGCGTATGCATCTGCATGTGCGTGCGTGTGTGTGTGTGTGTGTGTGTGTGTGTGTGTTACTGTCATTCCTCAGCAGCTCCAGGGAAGCCAAATGCAATGGACAGCTCCTCTGGAACCAGTGCTGGCTAGAGACTAGTGCAGAAACGTTTGGAGCGTAAGCATGGAATCTGTAATTGAAGGTGAGGCTCTTCTTCTTAGGAAAGCAGTCAGTGAAGTCAGTTGGCAGCGACAACCCCATCCACATCCACGTAAGTGCTGCACAGCTCGTTGTAACTCCCGGTGGTCAGCAGGTGTGAGAGTGCTTCTGGCAGCTTCCCTTCCTCTCCACCAACTGCTGGCTCCTCTATGGGAAGTCAGCAAGTTTTGAAGAAAGGCTGACGGTTGTGAGTGTCTCAGGCGTGGGGTTATCTGGACTAATCTGAGGCTGACGGTTGTGAGTGTCTCAGGCGTGGGGTTATCTGGACTAATCTGAGGCTGACGGTTGTGAGTGTCTCAGGCGTGGGGTTATCTGGACTAATCTGAGGCTGACGGTTGTGAGTGTCTCAGGCGTGGGGTTATCTGGA